>KZ808083.1:222462-234024 GCA_000696205.2 Oncopeltus fasciatus | reverse complement strand
CAAACATATATATATATATATATATATATCAGTCACGCAATAGGCAACATATACCCAAGGGGGAAATACATTTTAAGGATATTTATTTTTTGACGCACGGCGCTCTAGAGAAGTTGTGTTCCACCCGCCTGACAATAAATAGTGGTTTCTGACGTTAGTTTAATGAAAGACCACTTCTCTTATTTTCTCTTTGTAATACTTAAGGTGAAGTGAAAAGTCTCTCAAGGCTTCATTTCAAGAGTACAGTTCAAGTTTTCCAACTTAGCTTACATTCCCGAAACCCTACAAATATATAGCCGTTGTGTATTGTCTCTGCTGCCCACTCATAGTTGTCGAAACTTAGTGCTCTAAACACAAATGATTGAAATCTTTGGCGAACTGAGCGGACTATTCTCAATAGTAATTACTAACAAGATTCCTGGATGGGAGTTGAACGGTAAGTTAACGGCCATTGCTGAGTAAATGGATTGACTCAGTCGCTGAGTTTATTTGAAATAAATACATATTTGGCTTCTTGTTTTGGCTAAATTAAAGGACTTCTTCAGAATAAACGTAAAGCTGAAGAATAACTTGGGAGGATTTAAATATAAAATTAAAAAGAAGCAAATTGAAAATTAACTTTACGATACATAAGATTTTTCAATATTAAATTTCAAAAATGACATATAGCATTCACCTGCTAAAAATAAAAATTATTTATATTTTTATTATTTGCGTAATGTTTGTGTTGGATATTGTAATAAGATACATTATGTTAAATAAGTGTGTGATATTTAATTTATTCATTTGGATGAGTTATGAAACTAGTGTAGTGTAATATGATATTACTTTCAAATATATTTGTGTTTCATATCGGTCATATAAAGGTGGCAATAATAGTGGAGGTTGTTGACCAATTTATAACACCCATTTGATGTTATAATCCTCCGTCATCCAGTAAATAGAAAATGTACTTGGGTTTTAATAAAATAGTGATATTATGCTAATAATGAAATATATTACTTGAATTAGTATATAACATTTCCATTCTAAACTTAATTTAGATATATAAAAACAATTTTTTCGTTTTAAACTGACATTGCGGCATTCATATTCAAAAATAAAATTTCATCTGATAGTGGGACTTCAACGAAGAAGAGTTAACCTAAAAATAACGATTGATTACATATTTTTTTATGTGAATTAAACATTAAATAATGAGGGAGAGATAAAGATCGAGAGTGGGGATGTTTTGGGGGGAGGCACACAGAGAGGCAAAGAGAAAAAGGGATGAAGCGACAGGAGGAAGAGAAGAAGTGAAAAGATAAAGAGAGAGTGGGGGTAGAGGGATAATTTCTTCAATAAGTCATGCTTCTTGTTGTAGATTAATTAATAGAGTTACGAAAAAGAAGAAGATAAAGTGTGAAGAGGGGGTAGAGAAATAATGAAAAAGAGATGAAAATAAGGTGGGAGAGAGGTAGATAGAGAGAGTGATGCAGGGAGCTTGCGAATGAAGGAGAATTAGATGCAAGAGAAGGAGAAACAGGTAGATAAAGAGAGAGTGCAAGAGGGAAAGAAAGAAAGTGATAAAAGGAGTGTGCGAGAGAAAGAGAAAGAGAAATATGATGTGAGGGTGCAACAAAGGGGGAAAGAAGGGTGCTAGAGAGGGATGGAATACATTGCAACAGATGGAATTCATATGAAAGGAGTGTGAGAGGAAGGGAGAAAGATGAAGATAAAGAGAAAAAAAGAATTTCCTTAAGAAATTTAGCTTTTACATGTCAATTATTTGTAATTGAGTTTGATGAGCACTTTAGAGGACATTCAGGAAATTTTACAGGAAATTTATTTTTTTAGCAGACAATTTCCTTAGTAAATTCGGATGTGTGTTTGATTGACAGTTTATAATGGAGTCACTTGAAGACTTCTGCAAATTTTGCTTACTCCTTTAACGGCTAATTCTCTTTATCTTCTTTAATGTGTAATAAGAAATGGTGCAATGTAAGTATTGTGTCATTTAGCAAAGGTTGTTGGTAACTTATACATCTTGAGTTTATCGGCGAAATTCCTTAACTTAAAAATGGAGAGAGTAAGGAGTGGTTGTGGAGGAAATTATGAAATGTGGTAGATGGGTGGGAAGGGGGGTACATTATTTCTTATGAAAATTTGAGGGAGAATTTATATTATATTTATATACTAGTTTTATTTATTAGTTACAATACAACGCTACTTTACATTAGACAAGATACTTTTACAACGTTTTGAGACACGTTGTTCTTATAAATAAAAATAAATTTACTTTGTTGAATTTGATCAATGGTATATTTATGGAATAACTGTTGAATCCTTCTCATTGTGGAGACTATTAAAATAAAAAAGTTAACATTCTTTGTTATTTTAAGACCCATTTATATAAATTTATTGCTAATTTTATTATTATACTAGAAGTCATAGGCTCAGATGCCTTGGGATCAGTTTAGTAAAGATCGACACTTAGAAATACTTCTTTGGAAAGATAAGAAGATCATGAAGACATGTGTTGATATCGATCTACTGACTAATGTGTTGGCATGACACTTGACCTTATCCACAAAAACCAATTAGGCAGAATAAACAAAGGCTGTCCCAACTAAGTGACAAGACTTGATGTGCTGACCATGCACTGATTAATTTTCCAAATAAATCAGAATTTCTGTGTTTAATAGCAAGATTTCCCTTCACAAAATCATACTATTTACGTTTGTGCAACTTTTAAAAAATGCCAAAAAATTCCTTACCGATCTCAGATAGAGAAACCTAGAATTGATATCATATATGTCTGTGAACGCAATATTATCATTAATTAAAAAAAAACATATTTGTTATAAGCTTATTTTTTCAAACCTTTTGATAAATTAGCTGAAACAAATGCTTGATCATAATACCAAATTGGAAAAAAAATTCATTATTTTTGTTACTACCAGGGATCCAAAAGTTTTATAAAATNTGAAGTTTTATTTTAGAAGACAGACACTAATGACCTTAAAAAGGTCATTAGTAAAAGTCGATGCACTTAAAAAAAAAAGAAATTAAAAAATGTGTGGTAAAGAAAATAATTTAAAAATAGACTTTTTAATGTAGTTAGGGCGTTCTTGCTTTTAAAATATATAAACTGAATTAAAATAGTGCTTTATATTGCAAACAGTTCAATAAATTCATTTTTGTCAAAATGAAAGGGGGGAGGGCATAGAGGAGGGCAAAAATTTATGATAGCTTTATCTTTGTTTTACCTTAGTTTTGAAATATATTACACTATATTGTAATTTTAGAAATCTTTAAAAAATGTATGTCCCAAATTTCGAAAACGCTGGCTTTACGTCCTCTTCAAATAATATGTTTCGGTCCTCAAATAAATCCTTTTTTTAAATCCTTCTTCAAGTGAATCTTTTTAAGATATATAGCCCCATCCCTTATCTTCAATTTGCAACCAAATTCGAGAGTTAAGTCGTTGATAATATTGTTTTTTACATCATGAAAATTTGGAATCAATTATTTATTCTTTCGAATGTAAAAAAATGTGCTTGATTAGAACTTTCGAGGCTCGAGAGGACGTGAAAGACACAGAAAGACCTGGTGGATAACCGCAGAAGAGGAGTATATAGTGGCAGAGTATTCGGACAGTGAAGGGTGGGAAATTCTCTCTTCACCCCTACAGTGGGGCTTACTGGACATAACACCAGGCATAAGGTATAGCTGAAACATTTATGGTATATCTACCTAATAGGCAGAACTGAGCAGTGCCCACCGGCACCAAGCATCGTGACGTGCCACCGATGAAGTCCTCGAGACATGTGGTAGAGAAAAAGTAGATGACGCTGTTAGCCATAGCCTGTTCAGCTGATTTTACAGATAGCCAAAGGCAACAACAAACAAACAGGAGGATGACAAAACCAGAGAATACTCTTATAATATTAAATTTCCAGGCACAAATTGTTCCCCCTTCGTTCATACACACACACACACACATTTATTTTTATTATTATTTGTTGGGTGGGGAGTTAACTTCTGATAACTTTGTGAAACTGGATATACTATGAGAAATGTCTTCATGGACACGATTGAATGTGGGTCAGATCGTGGGTGTCAGGTAAACAGCGTGTGGGACGCAGGTAATGCCAGTAATGCACTTACACACATTACCCTGACTCTACTATCATTTAAACAAATGAATTTGTTATCATCAAAAGCATACAAACAAATATTTAGTAGAGTAGGAATAGTTATTTTCGATTAGGTTAATTTCTTTTTAATATTATAAAATTTTAATGTTTTCAATTATATGTAATTTAACTATTCATAATAGAATAAAACCATTTTTAATTTATTTTAATCGAAGTTTAAAAAACATAGTCCTAAAATCTCTTGAAACTTAATATTTTAGGAATCTGTCTCCTATTTCTTTTATTAATTATACTTCTCGACAATGCCCCAAAGAAATTTTTGTCTCAGATCCTTCTTGTTCAAGCTTCAAATTTAGGGCAAAAATTCTTTATTGTTAAAAGCTGAGCGCTTTCGAGATAAATATGATTGTTTTCAATGCGCAGATAGCTTGGAAAAGAAAGTCGTACAGCTAAAAAAATTGAATAATTCCACTTCGTTTCATCCAGTTATTTAAAAAGATAAATAAGACAGGGTTTAACGGGGTTTTTCTTTCAAATTAAAAAAAAAATGTATTAATTGTTTCTTTAAATATAAAACAAACTAATAATAGGAAAAGTTCGTCACGCAGAAGCTATGCAAACTTATCTAATTTCATCTAACTGTCATGAAAATAGAATCTTGGTGACACGACGTCCCCCCTTGCCTTCATTATAGCCCTGAAGATGGCTTACAATACAAGCCGAAACGTTGATAGATAATTTTTAAAAAAATACACTTTTTTTAAATTTGTCTTTTTTTTTTTGGATCTACCTTGGCCGAACCTCAACAAAAACATCCAAAAATCTTATATAATTTCCCTTGTTCCATTATATCAAAATAAGTGACAAAATTTGAAGGGACCAATAAATTCGACTCTCGGCTGTCCGAATTGAAGAGCGGAGAAATCCTCAGCCATCTAAAATATATTTGTAAATATCTTCTTATTTTTCCTTAAAAACTTTACAACAAATAAATTTAAATAAAATTAAGACGATGATATCTCTCTATATTACAAATTTCGGTCTTTTTAGAGCTCAACATTAAAAACCTAAAAGTCGAATTTAATTTTTATATTTAAAAATGAGATGGTCCATGTAACAAATTTCCATTCTAATTACACTATAAGTATCTTCCTTAATATAAGTTTATTAAAAAACGTTTAGAATATTACCTTTAAAAAATGTCATTTCACGCCTTTTTTGTTCCATACATTTATTCTTAATATTTTTTTTTTAAAGTATTAGCCTCCCATTTAACTACTAATACTCATGGAGGGAGGGGCTTTCTACAGGCTGTCATCCCAATCTAAACATCCCTGGCTCAGGGCAAGCTTTTATTGATCAATATAAGCTTGCACTGGTCGGCAAGTAGCGCCAGGATTGCGAGACCCGATCGGATCCCCTGAGCTACTCTGGCGCCCCTAGTATAATATATTGATTATTATTATTATTATTGAATAATTAAAATTAATGAGGTAATAAAATTTGGTTCATCTAAACTCTTGCATCTCCTTGACTGATATCAGACATTAACGAAGGCAGCGAAGGATTTTGAATTTGGTCCCATTATTTTAAAAAACGCAGGCGCTTTTTAGTTTCCCCAAAGATCTAAAAGGAATAGCTTGATTTTAATAGGGGAAATCTGCATGTAACTCACCTGTGGTGGAGATGCAGAGGTGCCATGAAGAGCAAGGGTTGAAGATAATCACCCAGACATTGGTGAGTCGAGCGTTAGTTGACATTTTCAGCGTGTAGGTGTCGCCACGGGAGCACTACCCCAGCCAATAGGAGCCGACTAATCCACCGAATACTTCTCAATTAGTTGTAGCTCTCACCATTACCTCTACCGTAACTTACCCTTACCCATCTGATGGAAGGGCCTTCTGCCTCTGCCAAGGTCGCGATTAATGAGATTTATCACCCCGAAACAGCTGAATAATTAAACTTCACCCTTCTTAGGCTTTCCTTTAATTTAGGAGGTTTTTTTTTTCGGCTAATAAGTGTCTAAATAAATCCTTAATGTACTTAATATTATAGAGAATAAATTTAACAATTCAAAGTAAAAGTCCATTTCTCTGGAGCTGAATAAACTAATACTTAATGTGATGTAGATCCTACATATTGTGCTCATGTCTTCGTGAATAATTGAAAAAAAAAGTTAAATGCGTTCAGCTTTTGATGAAAGTAGAAAAAAAAAATTAAAAAAGGATCGTAAGGCAAACTGGTAGTGATAAATGCTGGAACAAGTAAGAACAAGAATTCGAACAGCCTTACCACTAACCAAAATTTCGGCTTTTCATGTTTCTTTGGTTTCAAAAAACAGCGTTCAGAGCTCTTCCCACATTAAATTCCACCAAAGAGTGCAAATTTTGTAATTCCCTGAACCGCTATAAATCACTAATTTCTGGAAGTGAAATTTGACAACTGATGTCACTGGATAATTTCGATATTTTAAACCAGCTTAGAAGAAATAAAATTTACAGGTAACTTTAGTGTGAGGGGACAGTAGCATAGGTCTTAACATTGATCTGTACACGATAGAGGCAGTAGCCAGAAGAGGTCAATTTTTCGTAAGAGGAATAATTCGAAGTAGTGGTTAAAATGGCGCTCACGTCTGTTAAGGAATTTTCGCGTGCTTTAGCGGAAACACTAAAAAACTCATAACATGATAAGCATAAATAGCGCTTTTGATGTGATATCTGATTGATTTAACATACCGCCCACCAAAATGGGTAGAACGTTCTATTTTAAAGGACAGCAAAAAAGGAATGAAATGGAGTTTTTTTTTTAATGAACACCTGTGCGCTAATTCTCTGCGTTAAGAAAACTATGTTCAACGGGTCTCAAGGAGTCATTCCGACAAGTGAAGAATCATTGGGTTGACGGGTCGCATAAAGACACCGTCAGCAGAGCAAAAACCTTACCGCCCTGATCTTACCTTCCCTCTATCAGAGACCAGGTGTACGGAAGAAATGTGATAATAATAACAAATAAACTAAGACAGATCCGACCTTTTAGGCAGGAAGATGAGTTGTTGAGGCAAAAATTGGAGTTTGGAGTCCCGAACCCTGTCGTCCACCCTGAGGATGCCGGCTTGGGGGGGACGAATGTCCGAAGGAGTGAATGGTTTTATCTGATCAAGAAGGATTTGTTTGGCGAAATTCGAGCTCAGAGCGGTACGAATCACGAGGAGAGATTGTTGAATCTCGAAGGCGGTCAATGAAGCTTAAAATATCTTTTTAGTTTTTGCACGTCATAATCCTTAATCCTGGCCAACGCACGCTGTGAGCCTGAGAATGAAGAGAAACGAGTAACGATGTATTGGTTAGCATAAACACTATTCGCAGCAATCAGGACATGTGACGTGGATTTTAGCTCTGAGATAGAGACCGACAAGCTTGGTAGTCAGTCAATAAAGGAGTGCCATGTGACCAAAGAGACATTACAACAGACTCAGACAGTAAATGTTGGATGTCTCCTCGAGAAGCCGTTTCGTCTGGGTTCTGAGATGTTATCGACGTGGACAAAGCCGAATTTCAGGATCAGAAAACAATTGATATACAGAAACATTTACCGGATATTGCTCATCACATTCAGAGATGAGTAAGTCTGTTAGCAATACGGAAGCACACAAAATCGATCCTTTGAGCAGATAAAGTTTTTAGGGGAGCGAATTGAGTTTTTGCTTTCCACATAAAAGAAGATCGAATCTGGTCGGACTCGAAGCAAATGTATAAGGCAGCAGTAAAGGAAAGCTCAGAAGCGTCGGCAAAACCGACTTGGGTGGTAGCAAGCAGGGCGTACACATCCAGGGAAAGACAGAATCCAAGCGCTAGGGAGATGGTGTAAAAGATTATTCCATTGGCCTGCGATTTGGCTAGGGGCGTTCTGACAACTTTTTCCATCCAAAGCCATTGGATAATGATTTTAAAGCCAACAATAGTACATAGCCATTAAGGTTAAAGTATGTCCCAAATATATCCTAAGAAGGTTCCCAATTTATGCCCATAATTTTTAAAGACTTGTCCTCAACATCCAGGACCTAAGGAGATTCTCAATGTTCCTCAAGCATATCCTGAAGAACTCGAGGGTATCTGGTGGACCATTTGCGGAGTTCCGCAAATCAGCCATAGCTCAGCAGTTTGGTTAATTGTGAACGCAGACAGCTAGCTGTCTTGGCTTCATTTGTCATCAACATAATTTTTCTACGTCATGGCGGCGAAAGCAAAAGGAAAAACGGATCCTTCATCTTTAAAAAAATTGATGATGATCGTTGATGCATAATGAGGAAATCTGCATTCTAGTGCAAAATGCAAAAATTAAAGGTCATACCTTTAATATTGTTTGCTAAATAAACATCCTCAGTACACTACTTTTTTTTTTCCATTTTTAAAGAAACATAGGAAATTGTACAACGGGTGGATGAATTATTATTAATAATTAATTTTTAAGGTTTATTTTGGGCCAAAATTTAAAATAGTAATAATTACATTATGTGTGAACATTAGAGTAATTTTTAGTGTTAGTCTAGATCTCTTACTTTAAAAATGATGAATTTCAATAAATTCCATATTTGGGTTTCTCATTGGAAGAAATGATCTAATATCAGCTTAAAATCATTCCTTTTAGCAGATATTAGATGAGAGGTTCAGCAGGAGAGCAAAATTTTAATCACAAAATTTTTGTTGGTATTTGAGCTACGTAAAAGATTGAAGAACTTATTGAGTGTAAAATGTGATTATGTAACACAACATATTACACAATATTATGAAAAATGTTAAATTTTCTTACATTATGCAGCTTCTGCGTCATTATCTGCTTCCTGGAACCAATTTTATAAAAATTATTTTCTGTCAGCTCCTGGAAAATGGCTATTGCAGAAGTAGAGGAGAAAGGGAATTAAATTACTCGGGCAGTTGAGATTCCTAAACTTTGTAATTAAAGTCGAATAAATTAAATGAATCTTCAAATTACATAGAATCCTTAGAGTATTCGGTGCCATTAACTGCAGTATATTACTTACTCTTGGAAAAAAATAATATTATTTAAGTAATTGTCAGACATATAGTCATTGAATAGTTCTAATTGCAATCCGAATTATTTAGCTGTCGACATAATTTGAAAAATTATCTTTCTTTATTTTGAACAAACATTAAATTAATAATAAGATGATTTTAGTTGGGATTCGGTCAAGGTAGATCCAAAAAAAAATACAAATTTAAAAAACGTGTATTTTTTAAAAAGATTATCTGCCAACGTTTCGGCTTACATTGTAAGCCATCTTCAGGGCTATCATGAAGACGAGAGAGGACGCCCTGTCCATAACTTCACATTTCCATGACTCAGGAAATGTAAACTCTTCGGTCAAAAAAACTCTCCTATTAAATTTATAATTTTGATGAGGGAGATACTGTAAGGGCACGGATCAATAATAATTAAGAACAATGAGATAAATTAAGGTTAATTTATTATCACAAACAATTACACCTACAAATTACAACTTAACCTACTACAACTACTACCCTTTCTATCTAACAAATAAATAAATAGAAANTCCTTAATATAAGTTTATTAAAAAACGTTTAGAATATTACCTTTAAAAAATGTCATTTCACGCCTTTTTTGTTCCATACATTTATTCTTAATATTTTTTTTTTAAAGTATTAGCCTCCCATTTAACTACTAATACTCATGGAGGGAGGGGCTTTCTACAGGCTGTCATCCCAATCTAAACATCCCTGGCTCAGGGCAAGCTTTTATTGATCAATATAAGCTTGCACTGGTCGGCAAGTAGCGCCAGGATTGCGAGACCCGATCGGATCCCCTGAGCTACTCTGGCGCCCCTAGTATAATTTTTTTTTAACAAAGAGGCCTTAAGATAAGTTGTTAGTCACTATCACTTATCACTGTTACCGAGACCACGCGACCTTCCACGGGACCTGCCACAGACGAAGACTAACTTATCACTGACTCGGTGAGCTGTCATATAACTTCGTGTGTATTGAACACTGTTTCATCACTCATATGGTCAAAGACCTTGAGTTGGCCATATTTTATGGCAACGTGACTAAATAAAGACACTTCAATAAATAAATATATACTCTTTGTAATTTTTTTCTTTTTGTGTGTTCACTACACTCTTTTTCCCACCTGTTCTATATGTATATATATATATACCACAGCATCGATTGTTTCACTTTCTATAAATGAGGGAGATCCCCTCCCTAAATCTTATCGATTTCAGCCATAAATGAAGTTGATAAACTTCAGTACCCTTAAGATTATTAGGCGCTTGAGTCCTTAGATACGAATATGTAAGTTGACTGGATATATATTTGTATGTATGCACATATAAATTATAGTGGACCATATTTTCAACGGTATTAACATGGAAAGCTTGATTTACTTACGGGAAATCTACACAGAAAATCTATTCGTAATCTGAGAACTTATTTTATATTTTAATTTAAAATTAGATTAAATGGGAAAGGATCTTAGTTTATTATGTTGTACAAAATTCAAGGGAAAGTAAAAAAAAAATTATTTGTAAGGTTAGTACGTTTAACAAAAAAAACATAGTAAAAGCTAAACGAAATAAAGATATCTCTTTTTCCCTTTAAAAAGGGGTGGAATTTCCAACTGACCTAATAACCTTCCAGTGTGGGTAGGTTCTCAGCTGTTATCGGGATACTTAGGCAGAGGGACAAAGCTAACAAAGAACATTTGTTATTCTACTTAGTGAATATTACTTTTCTCCTTCGACTGGCATTTTGTACTTCGACAGGGATTCCCTGTTCACAATCGGCTCCCGAGTGTAGCAAGCGTTCGTCCCAGTATTTCCCAGTGGGATAGGGACAGGGAACTTCGTATTCAAAGAGAGCTTCAGTTAATAAGCTCAATATGGCTGACTTCATAGTCAGCTGACTCCTCCTATCGCACTTGTTCTGTGCCAATTCTATCAACTCTACACAGTATAAATACTTATTATTAAATTTAATTCTTTCACATATTATATTTCATTAACTTTTTTCAAAACACATAAGGTATGAAAAAATAATCCTTTTTCTTACTCTTCATAAGAATGCTATTTTTTTTTATTAATCACTCTTAAAAACCAGCAATATCTTTACCTACTTCTGTCATTAAGATACTCAACCAACAGTTTGTTAAATAAGAATAAATTCCTTATTTTTAAAAATTATTTTTAGCCAATTTCCCATACAGAAATTAAGTTACTAAGTTGTGTACTATGTCAGGACTTTTGAAAAATGAAGAAGCTAAAACTAGGTTTTATTATTATAGCTACAAATATATTATTGTATTCATTGTATTCTTTTTTTTGTGTTCACTGCATTCTTTCTCCCTCTTGTTCTGTTTGTATATATATATATGTATGTAAAAGATT
>KZ808083.1:187576-200692 GCA_000696205.2 Oncopeltus fasciatus | reverse complement strand
TATATATATATATATGAGAAGTATATATATATACTTTTCACTTGTTATCCATATGTCCTAAAGAAGATCTGAGTTTAATTTGTAAACTTGTGCCAAAATAAAAATAAATTATTAAAAAAAAGTTTCGATTAAAATCTCAATGGTACATCCCGTCCGAATTCTCCCCTCTTTTCTGTTTATTATATTCTACTAACAACGGACGTTTCAACATTTTTAAATAACCCCCCCCCCGAAAATCATCAAGACATTTACAAATTTAAATTACAGAGAACGTTATAATGGAACTCACAATTCATTCATGAAACTAAAATGTACTACTTAAAAACTTCTATAGACTTAAACACTTAACCAAAATAATACGATATATTAATCAACATTTAGATAATTATAAACTATCAGTTATCTTAGCAGAGTTAATATTTTAAATCTAAACCGATAATGATAACAAAAATTAACAAATACAGACAGATTAATAAACACACACCCCTTGAAATAAGAATAGAAAAAACAAAATGGCTGAATACATTAAAAATATATAAACCAAAAATAAGAATAACATCAATTTCCGAAAAAAAAAACCAGACAAGAGGAAGATTTTATATAAAAAGGCAACCAGGATAGACTGACAAAATTATATGAACATATTATGTGGATTTATTATAGTTTAAAAAATAAATATTTACTAAAATATTTCGGAAATTCTAAAAATATGAACTATTTAAAATATTTAATTCAAATTAATTTAGATATGTCAGTTTAAGCTCCAGTGTTCAAAATTTTAAAAATGATGAAACGGAATCTTCTTAAACAATTAATGTGAAGGAATAGAATAAAAAATCTATCTGTCGCAGCCAGGTTTCGAACCTGGATCTCCTGCTTTCCGGGCCGGTATGCTTCCATTAAACCACCGAGACGAGCTATATATATATTTATACACTTGTGCATTTTTGAAGTTGGAGATAGTGACTGAGTGTATCCCGGATTCGATTCGCATCCAGGGCTCCTTCCAAGTGTATCCCGAGGGATGGTTTGAGATGGTCACAGATACCCAAGACTATTATGAAAGTTACCTCTATTGTTGTGTCGAGTTGGTGTACCGCTGGCATACCAGTAGGAAGTTCACTATAACAACCCCCTGAACGAAGGGTAGTGGGGGATCGTTGCTCAGACACAAACCGAAAGGGATATTTTCAGATTGTTCTCACGAAAGAAGTGAACACATTTTTTAATTGTTACGTCATGGTACATAACAATGTGAATTTTCTTATGTGAAATATGTTTAAAAGATAAGAGTTAAACAATAAATAATTAAAACATTCATCACGAATTTCAAAATCATTTTTAAAAAGAAATGATCTGTAAAAGTAGTCCATATACTACATAAATATATATATATATAATTAAATCAATAAATAAATTTGTTTATTACTACTAATTTTGGGGTGTTAAAAACCAAAATAACATTGAAAAATTTTTATTAGCTCTGGTTTTTGAGATATACAGCACTTAATCTTAAAGAGTGTGTTTCTTTAGTTTTCTTTGTTTCTTTTAGAATATTTTAAGTACAAAATTGATTTAAAAAAAACATTATTCTTAGTGTTTTGACAAATAAAAGAGGTTTGTACCACCAAATTTCAATTAAGTCAATCCGATGTATTGTAAGATCGCTGTCGTTTAGCTTGTCTTTTATAAAACACTTCTGGAGCATCCTGTACTGAGCTGTCTGTACTGAGATATTTTCACATCATGTTTTAGAAGATTCCACTGTTGTAGTCTTGACCCTAACAGCTCAGCCTTTTCCTTAGACAAGCCAAGATCTCTTATAAGGTCACTCAACTCTGCTTGACTAATTCTGTGCGGATCACTAGACCTATCGCTTACATCAAAATCAGGGTCATAGGATGTAGAAGGATGGGTTGCTTCTTGTAAACAGACTTCATCACTTTCCTCTAAAATTTCATAGTTTTGGGGTGGAGAAGGGACTGGCAAATTGTCTGAGTGTGGTACAGGCCGATGAGCAGATGGGAGATTAGGGTATTTCACCGTTCCTCTTTTCTTCATAGATAAACCTTGCTTAATGGGAGGAGTTAAGCAGAAATAACAGTAGTCTGTATGATTGGTAGGCTCACGCCAAACCATAGGTACTGCAAAAGCCATTGCCCGCTTGTTATTTTTCAGCCACTCTCGCAATATGACGGAACAAGAATTACAACATATATGAGGAGCCCATGATTTATCTTGGTCCCCAACTTTTACACCAAAATAATGTTCATAGGCAGTCTTAATGATAGGTGACATTTTACGTTTCTGAGCCTTAAATGTTATTTCACCACATATATAGCAAAAGCTATCGACAGAATTCACACACTTTCGAGGCATTTCAGATCAGCACTTAAATTAATTTAAAAATCAACTTCACACGATAATTTCAATAGCAACCACGTGCGTACAATTGACAAACTCGCAAAGGTTATGTTTACTACTTATGAACAGCTGATGAGAGGGGTGTTATGTAAACAAACATGTGTACCAACTGTTGGTGATGAAATATTTCATTTGTTGAAAATTCAATATATATATAATAGAATGATACTATGTCTTGAAAACAAGAGCTAATATATATTTTTTATGGTCATTTTCGTTTTTAATACGTGGAAATACATTAAAATCAGCTAATTTCAACCCCGAAACAAAAACTTTGTTGTTCAGTGTAATTAATATACCTACTAATAACAGATCAAAATTAAAATAACTGCCCTTACTAACTAATAAATAAATTTTTCCCTTGAACGCAGAGTGCCTTCGAGGCAAATGCCTCCTCCTCAGTGCTATGTTGTCAAGTTTTTCACAATATGAATCTGTTCACGGCCGATGCTGTGCCAAGCTCGCACACCAGCAGTAGCTTGACGGGCTTCCATATCTACCTTTCTATATAACAGCTGGCTGGGGAGGTAAATCAAACGAATTTACTTGTTTACAACGAGGTTTCGATCAACTTGCTAAATTGTAGTCACTCACTAATTACTGTCATTTTACACAGCAAGGGCCACGACTAGCCCGGTGCTCTGAGACACGCGATTTGACACTGACTATAGGACCACTGTTGAGACGCTTTTATATCTATATAGAATGTTCTAGACAGGTCTAGATGAGTCTGAAAGCTTTTTTTAGGAAATAGGATTTCCTATCATAAGTGGAGTGGTGTTATCCAGGAGCAGGTGGCCATCATGTAGCTCCGTCCCTTAAGGGTGTGGTCTCCTCATTACCCAGTCTTAGACAATTTATAACGCTTATATATTGCAATTAGTTGTTACAAATAACACAAAACATACAATGTTTCTCAATGTACGAAATCAGGCAAACATGAATATAGATTACCTGATTTGTAACAAAAAAAAAACTCAATAATGACTTTATTTATTGAAAAAATATATATTCTCTACGTGTTGGAGATTACATAAATCGGCAAGTTCAATGAAAATACCCCAACTAGTTTCAGAATAATTTACTGGAGATGGTTGGAGGTTCATTGGCCGTCAGGTGTTACGCTAGAGAAATTGGTCAGTGCTTCGGCCAGGATTAGAAAAATAAAATGCTTCAAAATTATTTGGTAATTATTTCATTTTGTTATTGCTGACGTTTCGACTTAAATTGTAACTCATCATCAGGGCTGAAATACAATACACACTATTACACTTTAAGAATTATAGATTTGAATGAACAGACAGATATGTGGTATGTTACATGACAGAAAAATATATACAAAGTAAACAAAAAAATTAACTATAACATCCAAAGGAATGAATGATTCATATGTCATAAACCACAATATATCCTCATTTTTAGAACAAATTGTTCAGCATTTAATTCTTTGGAATATAAGTGTTGCAGTTACCATGGTAAATCTTAATTTTTGAGGGACAAGCAAAAAATTTTTCAAATGTATCGGCATATCCATGTTGGCTCCACCAAGTGCAAAGCTGACGGTTCCATCCACAGTCCAAAATATGGAGGAGCTCTCTATGCTCAAGCCCAATGATTGTGTAAAAATCTTGATCCCCGAGATGNAAAATATTAATGATCTTCATATATACCGATAATGATGTATGGAGAGATCTCCGAGGGAGGTTTATCGTTACATTTCAGGGTGCAGAACTAAACTGAGAGACAACAGATGAAAGGGGGTAAGAGGGATTTTGTCAAAGGTACTTTGAAATTTTAGAATATTTTGTTTTTATGATCTTTGCCAAAACCCTGAGTAATGTACTTAGTTTTCTTAATTTATGCTATTTCTGTATCACGGACTTTTTTTTTTTTTTTTTTTAACTATGGGATGAGTATAAAAATGAGAAATTATTTTAATATAAAACAAAATAAATTATGAATAGTGCTTATAATTTAAAACTTAAGGTAGAATTTGTTGGAGTCCATCAGGGAACTTATATATCTCTGACAACTGTATTTGTCATCACTAATATGTATTATATCGGTTTTTCACCCCTTCGTTACGGAAGTCCCCCTGCGTCTGGAACAGAGGGATGAGAAGGGGGTAGTAATATAGGTTGTATAACCCCCTTTTGGTACCACCCCTCAAGGGGTAGGCGGAGGGGGCGCTCGCCGTGGCCGGACTCGCCAGTCTTTGCCGTACCCTCGTCGCGTGTAGACCTCTGTCCGCGCCTCACGTATTCTACTCGTCGCCCCCTATCTCGGATGACGGTGAGTCTTCTCCACAACCCTTTTCTTTGGTATTTCAAAAATGTATTTGACCAACTTTAAAAAAAANTTTTTCTTCTTGCTTTCTTAAAAAGAATAATCATAAAATAAATTTTTTACTTTAGCACTTCATAAATTTGGTAATATTTTTTAAAATGTGGAATCTTTTATTCAAATATATTTTCAACTGGTCATTTATTTATTAAATAACGATATTTTTTTTGTTATATGATATTTATTGAAGTATTGAAAGTAAATCTCTTTCATTCATGGCACATTTCAGATAATTTTTTGAGGCATTATAAATTTTATTGCTACTCAGGTATATTTAAAAAAAAATTGAGAATTGACACTCCGCAATTTTACAATAATTTAATTTTATTGTTTTGGGCTTAATTTTCCCTCCAAAAGAACACTAATATAACCAAAATTAAAATAAATATAAATAAAAACAAAACTTCAATTACCATAATTTACATTTTATTTACAAGGCAATTGAATTTTTCAAGAAAAGTATATATAACTCTTAATTNGAGTAAGAAAAGTAAATGAAACGCCATTTTTTTTTCCACTCCACACATGGGAGTAACAAAAGGAATGAGGATTCTATGGATGGTTTAGTGGTCACCCTCTGGAAACCAATATTTCCCCACAGTATTTGCTTTTCACATCCTCTACCACTTATAGAGGGCGTGGGAGAGAGTATTTATTTTTTCAAGATTGATATGTTGTTAATTTGTGTTTAAAATGTTTCCTTTATAAATAATACTATCCAATTGGGTTATTCCCACTTGGCTTTAGCGCTACAGGGCACAAATAAAAATAAATTTTTTAATCCAGCTTAAAAAACCAAAAGTATGTGAGTTCCAATTTTTACATTTAAAGTGAAATTTTGCAAACTATAATTTTTTTTATTTTATTGAACGTTATTTATTATACGTGATGAGTGAAAATAAATACACAAAAAGGACCTTAATGCGGTCATTTTCAAAATATAATGCTCAAAAATAAATATATTTAACTTCATAAACAAAAAAAAGACTGTATAAATTAAAATAGTCTTAGGAAGACCACTTAAGTTTACTCTACACGTGCCGGAATGGTTGAGTATAGGATATGCTCATACATCGTAGCATACGTGATGCTCAGCACATTACATACGTGAATTACCACCATACTTGTCGGTTACGTAAAAACGTTAATAAAAAACCCCATATAAATACATTTCACTCATATTGTGTTCTATGAACTTTTTAGTAACTCAAATAACACCAAAGTTATTACGGTTATAAATTCTGGTCTCTCTCTGAATTCTTTTTTACCCTCATCTCATTTCAACGACCAATAAATTCATGCAATGGTGTGCTATTTAAAGCCTAATTACCGAAGTTAATTTCTATATTTTTAGAAGAAGGAGGCAGGCACAATTCTCAAAATTACATTTATAAATAGAATGTTATTAATTGTTAATAGAAAGGAATATAGATGTTTTTAATTGTATTTGACACATATTTTGTTCTATACATTTCCTTAACAGTAATAATAACGAAGACATCAAGATATTCAATAATTTTTAGTATTCCTCTAAACTCCCCCTTCAGCCATTTTAGAATTCAAAAAGAAGTCTAAATACCTAATTTGCTTTAACTATTTTAAACACAAAAACGCTAAAGCGCGAAGAAATATATTTAACGTACCGAATTTGTATAATGGGATCGGTGAAAATAACTTAAAATTTTTCTGAAATCGCGTCTGGATAGTAACCCTGTTGGAAGTCAGCTATATATTAATGCAATATATATATGGTCATCACGTACCGTGTTCAAATTTATTTGTACCCTGATTGTCAAGAACTTATTTTTTTACATCATTTTATGGAGGCGTACTCCTGCGGCTAGTGGTGACAAGTGGTCCTCCTAGCGCATGCGTGTGTGTGTGTGGAGTGTTTATCTCCCTTCCTCACAAAAACACCTTCCGGAAGAGCAGGATCTCGTCAACCGAGTGGACAATGGAGCTCTTCACAAGGCACAAACAAAAAAGGAACAACAATCATTTTTCAGTTATACATACCATATATATATATATACACACACACACACACATTTATGCTCTATAACTTCTACACGGAAAACGCTTTTAAAGGTGTGTTTGTGTTACCATGATCGATTATCGCTTCCCCCACTCTACCCTACCCTAGTATGAAGCCAACTTCTATTTTTTTTCTTCTTTTTTTTTTTTTTTTTTTTAAAGTTTTAACTTCCCATTCAACCACTTAGGGTCATGGAGGGTGGGGCTATCTACAGATTGTCATCCCATTCTAAACATCCATGGCTCAGGATAAGCTTATATTTATCGATAAGTGCTTCCCCTGGGCGGGATTCGAACTCGCAGCGCCAGAATTGCGAGACACGAACGGATCCACAGTGCTACCCCGGCGCCCCTAACTTTAATGGTCCATACCATTTACTCTCATTGTTCTCCCCGGCTTGTAAATTAGTATTTTCTTTATTTCTGTACATTTTTAATGAAACATGAGGAATATACTTAGATTACGCAGCCCTTGCGTGATGGTTTTTTTTTTTTTTTTACTTCTATGTAGAATCCGTAAGATTTTAAGAAATATTTGAAAAATTTTGAGATATTAGTCTTCCAATTCTTGTTGTCCAATTTTTGGCTATTGAGGAACTTGGCCTTCTCAAGTGTCCTTCACCAGTAGTTCGGTCTTGTGTCACCGCACTTGTCTCTGAACATTCAGTCTGGATTTCCTTAACCGGCGACGTCAAAGTCCTTACACATTAGTTTGAGTCCCTCCAGGTGACTTGTCGCTACGCCACTTCTACTCTCTCTGTTGACGTGTCTGTCCCACAGAAAACTTTAGAAATCTTCAAGACTCTTAGCTCATCAGCTACAACAAAATCCTGAACATCTACATGTCCCCCCCACCCCCCTAAGCTCGCCAATCTTTACAAATATTCCCCAAATTTATTTTTCCTTAATGTGTAAGGAGTCAGATTCTTTTTCTTTCTGAATGACATGTAATGTGACACTTTACAACTTACTTAACTTTATCAGGGAAAATATTTAAAAATAAAAATCAAAGAAATTTTAATATTAATAGGCTTTGTTCAGCAGTCAAATGCAAATTCCATATGCGTTTAGCATAAGCATATTTTCTACTAAAAGATAAGGAGTAATTCTAACCTATTGATAATTCTCAAAAGTCGTGAAGAATATCTGCAAAAATCTAGCATTTGATAAAGGGGCATATTAAAAGGTTTTGTTTTCAAAATAAATCCTTTAAAAGGCAATTAACCAATTTTAAAAATCTTACATTATTAATAAAAACAATTAAATATGAGAAAATGAATAACTTAAACAATCAAAAAGTTTTCTTCCTCCTATTCTTAAATTTTCTAATTAAAACTTTTCAAAACTGTCAGAATTTTTACAGGGTTTAAAGATAACTATGACAAGGAAAAAGTAAAAAAAAAATAACTCTCTGTAAATTAGGAATTTGTCAGCCAAAGTTAATCCCCCTTTGAACTTAATAAAAGACGCTCAAACAATTTAAACGATTAAAGCGAGGAAATAGAATGAAAAATCTATCTGTCCCAGCCAATTTAATTCTATTAACCGCATTAATTGTTAAAATTTACGTGTGATAATACTAAAATTAATACTAAATTAATATTTATAAATCAAACAATTTAAGTACTGCGAATTTCTTTTGACGGACTTATATATATTTGTACTTTAAATCTGCGTAAGCCCAAAAAATTTATTTAATTCTTTATACTTTATACAAACGTATTTATTTGATATAGTNCTAATAATGTC
This sequence comes from Oncopeltus fasciatus, assembly GCA_000696205.2. Classification (NCBI taxonomy): domain Eukaryota; kingdom Metazoa; phylum Arthropoda; class Insecta; order Hemiptera; family Lygaeidae; genus Oncopeltus; species Oncopeltus fasciatus. Next base: position 192,142 of record KZ808083.1, on the reverse strand, counting down.
TTTATCTGCTGTAATGTTTGTGGACTTAAATCTAAAATGAGACATATCAATATTATGATATTAATATTATTAATAGTAATAATAACCCAATATTAATTTATTGGGTTGTTACATTCTGTAAGTAAATATAAATTTTGTAATTGCTCACTATGTTGTTCAATTGCTTTGAGTGGCAATAACATGAGGGAGAGAATGTGCTGCAACTTCGAATTTTATATTATTAGAGATTTATTTTAGAGAAATATATTTTGCATTAGAAGTCTTCCGAACAATACCTAAGATAGAGTTACAATTAAGACATGCTAGTACAAAGACTAGAGACACATTTTAGACACACATATAGACCAATTATACTGCTTACAGCTGTGGAACACAACATAAAAGGCAAACAAGACTCATTAATAATTTGAAGCCGACATTTTCTACATGGTGGTGCATTTACAGAGTGGAATTTTTAGCTCCATGTCTAACCTCCAAATCTGTAGATGCAGGGCTTCAGGTATCTTTTTTTTTTTTTAATTTATTTTCACAAACTGTTGTATGTATTTGATAATAAATAAAATAAGACCAGAAAGAGAAAAAGTTGAAATGTGGACAAAAATATGACGAATCCTAGTCTGATTAGTAACGCTGGGTGACAAAATAAATACTAGTAGTCACCAGTTGCTTTCAGAAAACGGTATGTTGATAATATATATGATAATAATCGTAATTAACGATTAAAGACTATCTTACGTTCAATAAAATTACAAATATTGATCAAAAAACCGATAAATATAACATAATATTTTAAATAAATCTTAGAAGAAAAAAAAGTCAATAGTAAAACTAAAATATTCGTTCATATTACATATAAAAGTGTTGTATAATGACATATAAATAATGCTGGTTTACTGTTTCTTACCCTTACGCAATAATAGTATCCATGAGAACTCCAATCCCATTGGTCGCTTCACAAGGGTGGAGAGTTAGTTTCAGAAAGAAGGGGTGGTTCGATAAGTACTCCCCTAAAATTCTGGAGATCGACAGATGTGTCCTTCCTCCCTCAGAAATTTTATTTATTCCTTCCCTTTCTCTGTTTGCATTTCGACATTTCCGTTATCTATCCCTTTCTCTGTGCCTCCTTTATCAAAAAGAGTTAGTTATTTTCCGTTGCTATATTAACCAGAAACAATTACTATTAATACTTAATACGTATGTCAATGAACACAAGATAATCTTTCGAATAACAAGATGAACTCTTTTGTATTTCTGAATATATATATATATATATATATATAGTTGGGACTGTGTTTTTGTTGATGGGCATTGACAATCGGCTAATGGCCTGGAAGGTAACAAATCTCTGAGCGGTGATCAATCGTCCAATACTTGACAGGGTCACTATTCAGCACTTGGCCAGGGCTTGTCACATCTGGGCCAGGCTGGACAAAACAAAGGGCCAATGGCGTCCCCCAAAACCCTCTCCCCTCCCACTGTCACTCCCCAAAAGAATGATCAGTTATTTTTATTTTATTTCTGCGAATTATTTTATATACAAATTTTATCGTCATTATTTTGTATCATATGAGAAGTTATTTGTTACATTTGATGATTATTTTAAGAGTAGAATAGCTATTATGGTCATTCAAATGTCTAAAATCTGAATAAATGCAATATACGATTATACTTTTTGCATATGGCCGTTTCAGAACTCATTAAAGGTATTTATAGTTTTTATAAAAATCTTAAGTGATAATTAATGTAACTTTTTCCAAAGAACTATCATACCTTCTATTCTTCGTCTTCATTGGTTTCTGCAAACCATCTTCTGTTGGCAGCCAACAGAAAATGGTTTGCAGAAACCAATGATGACGGATAATAGAAGGTATGATAGTTATATATTCATTGGTAGGCCAACAAAAGATGGTTTGCAGAAACCAATGAAGACGGATAATAGNGCTTGTTTGTCTATGTGATGAGTATATATATAAATTTAGAAATAATAAAGAGATTATCTTGTTATTCGAAAGATTATCTTGTGTACATACATATTTTTTACCATCATCTATGCCTTAAAATAGACCAAGTATTTATGGCTAATGGGGCTATTAAAAAAAAAAAAAAAAAATTAACGCGATTGTCCGGAAAGCAGGAGATCCATGGCTGGGACAGTTAGGTTTTTTATTCTATTCCCTTGCATTTAGTCGTTTAAAATTTACGTGGGATAATACACTGCAATAAAAAAAGTATTTATAAATGGTTTACATTATTATTACATTAAATTGACGTAGCTAAAAGTAATGTGATTACAAATTCTGTGGAAAAATAATAACAAATGCATAGAAAATTCACCGCACTTACCTATCATGTAGCAAAAAGGGGACGCGTTAAAACTTAAGATGGCCAACGTGGGTGGTGGAGGGTGTGGGGGGGGAGGTAAGAGGCGGAAGGTACAAAGGGAGAGCGGCCTGCTTCCAAAGGGCAATACAAAGAAAAAATGTAGGGCATTATTGGGAATAAGTGACTTTGGAACTAGGAGAAATGTTTTTTTTTTTTTTTTTTTTTTTTTTCTGTGTTAGCCTCCCTTGCAACCACTAAGGGTCATTGGAGGGAGGGGCTATCTACAGGTTGCCCCCCTATTTTAAACACCCATGGCTCAGGACAACCTTCTATATTTTAAATAAAAGATTGACCTGGGCGGGATTTGAACCCGCGACGTCAGGATTGCGAGACCCGTACGGATCCCCTGAGCTATCCCGGCGCCCCTAAAGGGAGAAATGTTTGACAGGTTTATTTTGAGGGAGGGCTAATGGTTCTTTTGAATGAAAATCAAATGTGTGTCCTTCGTGGATGACGTGTTTTGTGAGGGCAGTTTTTATTTGTTTTTTCTTATGTCATTTTTGTGATTGTTGATTCTACGGGAAAAAGGGTTTTTTTGTTTGTCCAATGTAAGGACCATGGCAATTAGGAGTGGAACAAGGAATTTTGTAAGCCACACGGAAAATGAGGTCATTATTTTGGGGGAGGGGGGTAGTTGGAGAAGTGGAAATAAAAAATTCTTTAACAAGTTTTTTAATGGTGTGAGTAAGAAAACATTAGAGGGATGAGAAAATACATTTCATCCCCATCAACTTTCTTAACCTGAAGTTTGTTTTTCCCAATGATAATAAAATAATAAATTTTTGCTTTAACATGAAATTGTAGTTAATATATAATTTTAGTTGGCAATAATACAAATATTCACATTTTAAAATATAAAACTTTCAATGTTTTGNGATCCAGGTTCGATTCCTGGCTGGGACAGATAGTTTTTTATATTCTATTCCCTCTCATTAATTGTTTGAATTTTACGTGGGATAAAATACCACAACCAAATTAAATATTTATATATTTTATATTTCTAGTCATTTTCATGTAGAGCTCATTCGTGTTTTCTGTTCTTCTTAAAGAATATAGGTTATATTTAATGGCTCGGAATTACCATAATCCACAAGGGAGAGGTTTCTTTATTTATTTTAATAACTTGATAGGTTAGGCTTAGTTAGAGGTAGAGGGGATATTTGCGAACTGTTGATCCATGAAAACTCGTCATTCGCAAATGATCCGTTACTTGAATTCCTCCTTTCCCTATTTTTGTCTAATGAGGATATATTTTTACGACCAGAAATCCCTTTAACCCTCATATTTATATTAATTTTAAGGTAAACAGTATACATTTTTGAATTAATATTAATAGTATGTCCAATATATTTACTCAAATAAACATACTTATATAATCTCAAATTTTTTTTTATTTTTTTTTCTTCTGTCTAAACAAGTGAATAATAAAAATTAATTTAGCTGTGATTTATTATCCCACTTAAATTTTAAACAATTAATGCGAGGGAATAGAATAAAATCTGTCCCAGCCAGGACTCGAACCTGGATCTTCTGCTTTCCGGGCACGAATGCTACCAATTGCAGATAGATTTTTTATTCTAATCCCTCGCATTAATAGTTTAAAATTTACTTGGGATAATAAACCACAACTAAATTAATATTTATAAATGAAAATAAAAAGTAAATTACGTGAGTCAATAAATAGCTAGACTATGTCAGCTCCTTCGAGCATAAGACGATGTATTTGTCATTCTCGTAGGTTAGTGTGTTGGAAGTTTAATAAGTTATCTAGCTCGTCTCAGTTGTGCAAGTGGAAGAATTCGTGTCCGGATAGCAGGAGATTCAGGTTCGAGTCCTGGCTGGGATAAAAAGATTTTTATTCTATATCAAGCAGAACTGTGGGGTGCCACTAAGCCTTCCAATATCCAACGAATACAATCCTTTCAGTCCAAAATTCTTAGAATAATTGCTAACGCTCCATATTATGTGTCCAACTCTACCCTTTATCACGACTTAATATTCCTTTTGTCAAAGACCTTATCTCCACCCGCTTCAAACTCTTCCATAGTAAACTCCAATTTCCTTCAAATCCATATGCCTAATCCCTGTCGTCGGACTCCAATCCTCACAATCCTCCCCGGCGACTAAAACGGAGATGGCCTCGCGACCTCCTGGGCCTTAATGCCTAAACTTATTGGGAGTGGG
>KZ808083.1:165990-182387 GCA_000696205.2 Oncopeltus fasciatus | reverse complement strand
ATATATATACATATACATGTACAAAAACATAAAGAAAATAATAAAAAACAATCAGTAATGTCAGTAAAAAACGCTTAAAGAGTGGATTTTATAATTTATGTAAATTCTTGAAGCCACCACATAGCCCGCGAAAAAAAATTATGGCAAATTTAAATTTTCAATTATTTATTTACCTTTAGATTTAATGTTTGTTATGGAAGGTCTTTAGGAATGTAACTATGGCTTTTGAAAGCGCATCGTTATTTTATCAATATATATATAGACGATTTTAATTGAGGCTAGGTCAAGGTAGATCCAAAAAAATATAAATTTAACAAAAGTGTTATTTTTTTAAAGATTATCTGCCAACGTTTCGGCTTACATTGTAAGCCATCTTCAGAGCTGTAGAAATACAATGTCTAATTAAAACTGCCCTCACTAAACATGTTTTTCATGAAGAACACACATTTGACTTCGAGAGCATAACCATTCTTTCAACTGAACCCTATGAACACAAACGCCTTTTATCTGAAACCGTTCACATTATCTTACAGCACTATCCAGTTAACAACGGACATAGAACAAATTTCTTTAAATTATTCAAACATTTTCAACATTCTAAAAACCGTTAGCCCTCCTTCTAAATAAACCTGTCAAACATTTTTCCCAGTTCCAAAGTTACTTCCCAATAATGCCCTTTTTTTTTTTCCTTTGTCCTTTTTAATGTCCTCCTTTTGAAACAGGCCGCTTTCCCTTTGTACCTTCCGCCTCTTACCTCCCCCCCCACCACTCTTCCACCACCCATGGTATTTTTCTGAAAAATCATATGTCGTCTTAGTCATGAAAATGTGAACATAGGGACAGGACGTCCTCTCTCGTCTTCATGATAGGCAGGTGTGATCAATTACTGTTTCAATGTTATTTAATTATTTTTTTAATAAGTTGTGGCCTGCACGTTTTTAAATTCTCTTATATAGCTTTCTACATTCATACTTTTGATATCACATTACATTATTGTAATTCTATATTATAATATTGTCAATTATTATTGTATTTTCATGACATTGTATTTCTACAGCCCAGTTGATGGCTTACAATGTAAGCCGAAAAGTTGGCAGATTTAAAAAAATACACTTTTGTTAAATTTGTATTTTTTTCTTGGATCTACCTTGACCGAACCCCTACTAAAATCATCTAATAATAATATCATCGGTCAAAAAACTCTCCATTTGAATATAAAAAATAAAGTAAGGGATAAACATACAGGGTTATGCGATGGGTGGGATCGAACATTCTTAACGGATTATTGACGAGCTATTACCCTACTCCTTTTTCCTTCCTAACTTTATATATATAATATAATATTACATTATAATATANATACAATATTTATGGTATTTAATCCCATGTAATTTTAACAATTTTTAGTGCAAGGGAACAGAATAAAAAATCTAACTGTCCCAGCCAGGACGCAAACCTGGATCTCCTGCTATCCGGGCCGGTGCATTTACCAATTATGCTATCAATACAAGTCTGATAAGCTATTAAATTCCCCGCACTAGTGTCAAGAGTCTAAATTTCGAGGCAGACGAATTTATCGTCTTATGCTCTTCTGGCTGGGACAGTTAGATTTTTTGTATGTTCCTTCCACTAAAATTTATATAAAACTATATTCTTCCAAAATGTATCCTTAGCCTCGTAAGATTTTAAAGTAATTCAAGATAAAATTTTGTGTTAATAAATTGAGCCCAAAAATCATTTATTGAAATATTATTGAAACATTTTGAAGAATTATTTGAGTATGAAAATGGGTAAATATTGCCAGTAGTAAACACAATGGGTAATGTCATTTAGATATACATTTATGAATATAATAATTCTTTGAATGTATAATTTGTATTATATTTATATTCTCATGGTATAAATTATCAGAAGTTACAAGACGAAATAACATGGGTTATATTATGTAACATTTATACAACTTATATAAGCCTTTTTTTCCGGTTGCAGATATTTTTTATGTTCACTTTATCCTTGTAATAATTATTCATCAAAAGATTGAATTATGAGGAAACTAAGCTCACGTGTTCAATATTAAATTTTAATTAGTTGTCTGCATAATCCTACTATTTCACATTCACAGTGAGACTTGGAAAGACGGAGAAAATGTGGAAATAGAAAAATAGTAGTGCGAAAATAATGAACATTTATTATTTATAATGTTTTTCTCATAAACTTACTGATATAAGGAACACTTGCCTTAGTGAGATTCAACAGCTTTAAAGTATATATATATATATGTGTGTGTGTGTGTGTGTGTGTGTGTGTGTGTGTGTGTGTGTGTGTGTGTGTGTGTGTGTGTGTGTGTGTGTGTGTGTGTGTGTGTGTGTTATATAAATTCGTTCATATTTTTTTTGCTACATTTAAAATAAGTAATAAAATATAGTATATGTGGGGTATTTTTTAAACCGCTCAATGAGTTCCATAATGGTGAGATAGATATTCGAGGGGGAGGGAGAGCATGGAGGGAATCAAAATTTAAAATCATAATACATTTATTAGCGATATGAAGAAATGTATACTGAAAATTAAATTTAGCATGAAACATTTATAACATATTATATTTTACACATTACCATTAAAGTCAGGACATCATTAAATGTCCTGGACGAACTCAATTATCATTATGGTCTCTTCCAGCTCTGCAGTCGATAGTATTCTAAAATAAGCGAAATTGGACCACCAGGAGTGGGGATTACCAGAAATTTCGACTTACAATAGAAATTATCTTTCGCTACGGTAGGCGCATTACTGAGTTTAATTCATTAAACTCAACACAGATTTGTTTATTGATAAAATATACATTTTAGAAGAGGGGGGGGGGATTGTATGTAATATTATTTTGAAGTACAATTACTCACCTCCAAAAATACAGAGAAATTCGCTTAGTTTACGCAACTCCTGTGTGAAGTCCTTTTTTTTTTTATACAATGATTGAGTTTGAGCGAATAAGGCACACCACGATATTATTAGGGGGATCTCTTATTATGCTGGGGAATGATTTGAAACTCAATTTCTGTTGAGTTATATTTTTTAGCTGTTTTCTATAGAATTAGGCATGCTGGTTTCAAAAATTATTTTAGTTTTCTTCTATAACGTCACATTCGGTTTCTATGTGGGTGGGGCGCATGCTGGTCTAGACCTGCCTGTTTAGTTGCGTCTGTTATACTGTGGTGAAACGTTGTGTGTCGGTAAGCAGTGTTTAGTATTTCCTTACGGAATTGTACAGAACTACATAGTTTGTATGTCGGGTTTACCAATGTGGACCAAGGGAACACGTGCTAAGCTTCCATTTGGTATACCTATGATTTGGCTCGAGCCCAAAGATCATTCATGTGGTTGTTACTTTTATATAGTGAAAACATCTGGATATAACAAGAAAAACAAATGTAAAATAGACTATCCTAGTTTACCGTCAGCTATACCCAGACTACCGCATTCAGCTGAAGTACCCGTGCCAGTTTTCAATGAATTTCCCTCTTTGGAAGAAGAGGAATTCGGATATGGCATTCAAAAACATTGTTAAAGACTTTCTTGAAAATACACGAGTATTGAATTACTCCAAAATTGTCCAGCAACTTCCAAAAGCTAGGTTGCAACATGAGCATTAAATTGCATTTTTTACACAGCCACCTTTATAATTTCCCGGACAATCTTGGTGCAGTGAGTAATGAGCAGGGTGAGCGTTTCTATCAAGATTTGAGGGTCATGGAAGTAAGGTATCAAAGTAGATGTGACTTACATTGTTGTAGCATTATCCGCGAATGTGCAAAAACTAAACACTCAGAAAAAGCAACAAAAGCAATTTTTTTTAAAAGTACTGTTCATTAATAAAACAATTTTATATGTATCAACTCGATTTAACTTACATTAAATGTTTGTAAACTGTATATTTGGTACGTTTTTACTTTATGTACTTTAAAGTGCATGATTTTTACGATTTCTGAGGTTATCCTGTAGTTAGAAAAATTGACGTGATAGACAAAATCTGAGGTTATTCTCAGATTCAGACGTCAAGAATTAATGAAAAAACAGTGTCAGATCTAACTCAACAAAAAATGTGTTCCCCAGTGTAATTGTTAAGTGACCAGAACCTATGGCACTTCTTTTAATAAGAAATTAGTATTTAGAAGGTAAAGTGTAGTTTCTCTAGGCTTATTTTCTAAAAAAAAATGCTTTATCAATCGTTGATTGGTTGATTGTTAGCCATTATTTGCTGAACAATTGTTTAAAATTCCTCGGCATTATTGGGACAAAAACATTTGTTTTAAATACCTTTCCAAAAAGTCAAAAGAAACAATGTATGCATGTCAGCAGTCTACTGATTACATGAACCAAGATGTATGTGTGTTTCTACATTATCCACATTTTTCCTTGAAAAGAGAATTCTTACTTCTTTCCTACTGCAATTCACGTCTTAGTAACATTCATCTTGTAGTTTTTCAGATACATAAAAGGTCATTTATCAACTCTAGGTCTGCTGAAGTTTTTCATTACAATACGCCAGCAGAGAATGTCAAGAGCATGTATGAATATTCCATGCAAATCCTCTACATTCTTTAGTTTACGAGAAAAAACCTTATTTTTCTTAAACAGCTCTTCATCATTTCATTTATAATTATAAGGAAAAACAAATAGGACTCAACACGTCACCCGACAAGACTCCACTTATATTAAGTACATTTTGTTTTTCTGTTTTCTGTGATGGGTGTAAAAATGCTTCGTAAAAAATAATATTTCTACATGTTTAATTTCAAAGAAAGGATTTATGAATATTTATGGAACCTGTGGAAGCCTACGTGAAGGTCTAAATACACAAAATTAAAATTATTGTTTTAGAATAAATAATTATTCATAAACTTAAAAAAAATAATAAAAAGGTCTTTCTGAACCTTTATGAATTATGAATATGAAATAATTATAATTTGAGCGATTCTTCCAGTTTATACAGCTCTTGTGTGTCTGAAATTTTAAGTATATTTTAAGAGGTAATTTGCACAGGCTTGAAAATCTTCACTTAGGATTACACTAGTGAGGGGAAAATTACACAAATACAATCCTAAGATGTACATTTTAAGAAATTAAAATGAAGTACTTGCTGGGGAACGGGCAATTGGCAGAATTTATCCTAAAGCTCAGGAGTAAAGATGAACTTCACTACTGTAAGATCCTGATTTATAAAATGGCCACTGACACAAGGCATTTATTTTTTTTTTTTGTGTGTGTATCAACCTTTAGCTTATTAACACCAGTAAAGTGTTTGGTGTTTGTTTTTAAAAAGTAAGAAAAAAGGCTTAGTAGCCTTACAGTGAAACGCCCAGAAAACCTATGATCTAAACATAAGCTAAATGACATTTATTGCTTTGTCTTGATATTTTTTTTCTTGTTCAAAAGTATTTCTCTTGTAGGTCCTTAACCAATACGCTTAAAATTTTGATATTCAGTTAGATTTTAACTGTAAGCAGTATTATAAATCACAGTAATAAAAATTAAAATAAATACCATGGTATTAATATTTTTTTTTTACAGAAAAAATAAACAAAAAAAAATAGCAGCAGTGTTAAATTAAATTAAAACNCACATAAAAGATCATCAAAACAAAAGGAGAGATTACGATATTGCGGCCTTGATATCAAAAGAAGAAGGTATCCGGCGTATTATGTCAGATAATTGTTACACACAAAAAAGGCTGATGCAGTCAGCTGAGATATTTCTAGGAGTGATGCCAGCTGTCGCAGCTGCTCTACAACGGATCATATACTTCACAGTTAACTTCCATTCTAGGTTAACCTTATTCAGCTGCGCTAATCTATATATATATGTGTGTGTGTGCGTGTGTGTGTGTGTGTCTGTATTAAGTGTATACCAAATAATTTTTAAGAACTTAAATCAATGAAGTTATATTTACTATAAAGAGAAGGATTATCAGAAATTCGGTCTTGGTAGTTCCGATTCACTAAGAATCAATTTTATATAATCGATTCTTACTTATTCATTATTAGATTGTGACTTATAGGCATATTTCTATATTATTATTGTATGTTTATTTTTCATATTTAGCCATGATGAAGACCTGAAATTCCGGCTGATGCGTTGGCTAAAATAAAAACTTTTTTGGTTACAAATTAGTTTTTATTTCTTCAACTGCAAAGACCGAAATCCTAGCAATCCTCAGCTAATAAGACTCTACTGTCAACAGATATACCTCCAAATTAATATTTACTATATTTAAAATATATTAACATAAATAAAGCATTCTCTAAATATTTACCACATTTATGGCTTAATATATGTATATATAACATTATTATGTGTAATTTATAAGTAACTCTGAACAACAATGATGGAATCATCAAATTAATCTTGTGGAATTTGAACGGCTCACTCCTGACTCCAGGGCGTTGTGTACATAGCAAACAACTTAAATGGATCTGACTCGACAAATATTGGACTAGAAATTGATCCCGGTACATTTAGTTTCCAAATAGACTCAAATGACTTAGATGAAATCCGGGAATCAATAGTTGACATTAACTCTCCCAGTGAGTAAATATAGAATTTCTTAATGTAAATAATTTCCATGCTGCCTTAATCCTAGAGAGAAAGAAGTAGAATTATGAAGTATTGTCTTAGAAGAAACTTAAATGTTATATATTTGTCAGAACACAANATCATTTAGTTATATTTACCTTGGCCGAACAAAAACCTTTTCTAAACATTGTTTTTTAATTTATTTTTCTTTCTTTGAGCCCTCCCCAGCGAACCTGGGAGACCTGAAGAGTTTCTTATCCACTTTTCTTTTTTTTCTTTTTTTTTCTTGTTTCACAGAAGAATTTCCTCCTGTCAGTATATCTCTATAATAAGATTCCTTTCCAAAATTATGGAAATCCATTTTTCAAAAAATTGGAATAACTCAAAAATGCATTTTCTAATTGTGGAATATCTTTTTTTCTTCTTACAAAGGAAAAGGCCACTGTACTATATTCCTTTCCAAATTATCTCGATTGAATTTAATTCCACTTAGATGGATTTAAAACATATAAATTTTGGACGAGAGAAAAAAATCTCAACTAATCATCACTGTGTGTGTTTGTAGCATGTATGTATTACATAAATGTATTTAAACTTTCGATCTTAGAACGTAATTTTCAGAAACACTAGTGGGATAAGTTGTTACTCTTATATTATTATTAGAATAAGTTTTCTTTTGAGTGGTATTTGTGTTCTCATACTTTCACTAAAAACATTATATTATTTTATTATTATTTGTTCAAATAATGTATATATTAGTCTGTACGCACTCTAGTGGTTCCCACAGACTTTTTTCCGAACAATTAGTTACAAACTTCCCTGGTAGAGTTCGCTACAAAGAAAGTCTAAATACCAAATTTGAATTCTATATAATAAAGAAGATATTAAGATTATAAATCCTAGTCCTGCAAAATTGGCTCAAAAAACAGCTAATCAATTTGAAAACGTCCACAAATCAACCTCTTCAAATTGTAGCTGGAGATGAGTCCTATCACCTCCAATATGAGGAATATTCATAATATTCGTTTGAAATGGAAGAAATTGTTGTGTAAGATGGCTATGGACATTACTCATAAGTCAATAGACAATATGACACACAAATCTTGTCAGATACCCCGCTCGTCGTGATAATGGTATCATTAGTTACCTTAAAGAAACAAATGAATGGGACGACACTAACTAGACAAAGAGAGGAATCACATGGAGTGGGATTACAGGATCTGTTTTTCCTGAATTGTACCTCTCAGTTATTAATTTTTTTTTTTTTACTTTACTCAATTTTTTAATAGTTTATTCATCTATATATTTATTTATATTATTAATACCATCGTAATTAAAGTGTTTTTAAACTGAATATAATAAATATAGAATTACTACAAATTAATTCCATGATCAACAATCTTGTTTAAATAAAATGATTGAAATACTATTTAATAGTTATTATAATAATTGAAGTAGATTAATACGACTCTATATTGTTTCTAGTTTTCTAATTTCCATAACTGCTGTTATAACCATCAAATAAATTATAATTATTAAGTAAAAATTTGAAAAATTAAATAGCAGCCAATTACATGGGATTTAAAAGGTACAATAATAACAAAGAAATTATCCGATTTAAGTCTCAGAAGGTTACTGAGACTTATACGTGGGTATAACAGTCTATGTAACCTACTCTTCTCTATGCAAGAGAAGGTGACTGATAGCGCATATCGTGACTGATCACTGTTACCAAGGATCTGGCTGGTTGTGGGTAAGCAACTCATCAGATGGCACTTAAAAGGCAAAAGTGGCTTGTTAGTACACGGATTAATTTACAGGAAGGAATTAATCAGCCTTTGCATCAGTTCGGAAAGCTGAAGAACGACAACCATAATATTCCCCTGTAAAATCCTACTGCCAAATGCTGAAGCCCATGAACCATAAATCCTTAGATACTGGAATCATGAAAAGGGTTCTCTTCTCATTCAGAATCAGAGAGTAGATGTGCATTAATGACTCCAAAAAAAAATTAGAATCTAAAAAATTAACCATAATTAATAAAATAAATGAATTATTTAGAATTTTTTTTTATAACAGATTGGAAAAACATGTTATAATCGCTTTAATAAATATAATATACAAGAAGACCTTTTTTTTTTTAAGTAATGTTTTTATTACATCGATTATAAATTTAAAAAAAATAATATTAATTACATTCTTTTTATAAGATTTTAGAGAATGTTATCATTTACTAAATAGTGGTTGTTTTTTTTTTTCCGTTAAGAGTCTTTAATTTTATCAACATAATTCTATCAATGCGCATTATTATTCATTATCAATAGATAGGATTTCATTCTGAATATTTAGTATTCTATAGAAATATATTCTAAAACATTATTTTATTCAACTTTTGAAATTATTAAAAATAATATCATTATCCAATGTTATTCATTATTTATTAATGTATTGTATCGATTTTTAATGAAAAAATAGGGGTCACATTAACGTTAAAATATAAAAATTAGAGAGTTTCATTAATGTTTAGAATTTCAGATACTTCCTCATACCGATAGGAGGAAAAAAAATTATTTAAACGTGGTTTTAATTTTTAAATTAAAAATTAATTTGATTTAAGCAAGTATATAAGCGTGAAAAAGAATGCTATATTTTGAAAAAATTAAAAAACTTTTTAAAGAATTTTTTATTTCCTCTTCTCCATTTATCCCCCTCCCCCAAAATAACGACCTTGTTTTCCGTTCTCTTCCTTATATTCCAAAACTGTCTGAAAATATTAAGAAATCCCTCAGAAAAACTTTTCCTAACCTCAAGCTTTCTTTTTCCACCAATAACAAGTTAAAATCTATTTACACCATCCTCAAAGACCCCATCCCCTTTCCTAACAGAACTAATGTCGTCTATAAAATTCCCTGTTCCACACCGCATTGCCAAGGTTCTTACATTGGACAAACAAAAAACCCGATTTCCCGCAGAATTAATAACCATAAAAATGACATCAAGAATAAACTAATAAAAANAATGACGAGAGTCGACAAAATGTATGACAATGTCAGCTCCCTCGAGTACAAGACGAAGTTCTCGCCTTTCTCGTGGGTTAGGCTCTTGCTAGTGTTGAGGGAATTGAATGAGACAACTAGCGCGTCCTGGTGGTGTAATGGTTAAGCACGCCGGCCCGGATAGCAGGAGATCCAGGTTCGATTCCTGGCTGGGACAGATAGTTTTTTATATTCTATTCCCTCTCATTAATTGTTTATCACTCAGAAGCTGTGCAATCTCAGCAAATTTCCAAACTTTAATTAAAGATAGATATAAATAAGCGTGTATAGGACATTTAATTTCAATATACATAACGTATAGAACAATGAGTGTAATTGTTATGTGAATATTAAACATTGCTCAAGGCTGTTAATAAACAAATAGTGGGGGAAATCCTCACTAAATTTCATCCTTAACAAGCGTTTTTCGTAGAAATATTTTAGAGCATAAGCGTTTGATAAACTTAAATTTTACACCTATTTATATCTTTAAACCTTTTTATAGCTCAAGTAATAACCAAGATATTGCGATTATAAATTCCCAATTATCTCATCAGATTAAAACCAAATATTATTTTTTTAAACATTTACAATGAAAATCATAAATATCAAACTTGTTTCCTCTATTTTAATAATAAAAAGCTAGCTCACTACGCGAAAACGCATTCCCAAAAATGTTTTCTTTATCTGCGTTTTTAGCAGATTTCCCAAAGGTATCATTCACGCTAGTGTCATGACATGACTCTTGAAAAGAGTCAACATATCTTTACCGATCCTACATAGGAGAAGATAAAATATGGACATTTAATGTGTGTATATATGTATATATATATATATATTTCACATTCTCAGTGCGTTCTATATATATATATATAGAATGCACTGAGAATGTAAGTAGCGTGCGTGACATTGCATTCTAAAGTTACTGGGTTCGCATCCCGGTTCCCACAGACTTTTTTCCGAACAATTAGTTACAAACTTCCCTGGTAGAGTTCGCTACAAGTTAAAGGGAAGACTGGCGATGCCTTATGTATGTAAGAGGACGACGGGCTCTCAAGATTGATGAGATCTGTCGGCCTATAGCTCCTACAGGATATTCCTGCAGAAAAATCACACAAGCCCTTCAAAGTTAGTGGGGATTTGGAAAAGGACTGATAACCTAACCCCTGGGAAAACTGAATCTGAATGTATGTAAAAGTGTAAGTAAGAAATATATAGATGACCAAAAATTGACACGCTATTAAGGTCTGGCCAAGCTGAGGTGGCTAAGGTCTGCTATATATGTGTGTGTGTGTGTGTGTGTGTGTGTGTTTAGTATGCATGTATTACATAAATGTTATTATGAATTATTATAAATGTATTACATAAATTAAAAGGAGTTTTCTGTTTAGTCCTATTTTCTTTCTTCTCTTACTATACACGGAATCTTATTCTAAAGAGATGATGTATGTTGGAGACTGCAAGTATTTAGACAACTGTAAATGTCATGTTTATCTACTTTAATTAGTTTACAAAGTAGCAGCAGTAGGCTTTATTAATATTTCAAAAACCGAAAATTACATCAACGATCTAGATAAATTTTCAGTGGTGTTATTAGTCCCTGCTCTGGGAACATAATTAATACTAACTTCATTTATTTACTTTAAGTGGGTTAAATTAAAGTATAAAATACTCTAATTTGATTACGGTTAAACAAATTATTTTCAATATTTACACGTTCACAAATGTGGGTAGATCTATATTTGATATGAACTTTCAACTTCTATATTTTTTTATGAACTTTTAATTTCAATATTTGTTATGAACTTCAACTTCTATTATTAGATGATTTTAGTTGGGGTTCGGTCAAGGTAGATCCAAAAAATACAAATTTAAGAAAAGTGTATTTTTTAAAAAGATTATATGCCAAAGTGAGTCATGGAAATGTGAAGTTAGGGACAAGACGTCCTCTATCGTCTTCATGATGGCCCTGAAGATGGCTTACAGTGTAAGCCAAAACGTTGGTAAATAATCTTTAAGAAAATACACTATTCTTAAAATTGTATTTTTTTTTTAATCTACCTTGACCGAACCCCAACTAAAATCATCTAATATAATATCTACGGTAAAAAAACCTTTATTTTTAACTTCTGTATTTGTTGTAAACTTTCAACTTCTATATTTGATATTGAAGTTGAAAGTTCTCATTATTTTCTTCATATTCCCATCATTCTCACCTCAAATATATAGTTATAGAGATATAAAAGTTTCAGTTGGATCTGTTTGTAGTAGTAGTGAGGATTATTTCAAGTAAAAAAAAAAATATTGTAAATTACTCCAATTTAAAAAAAAAGAAAATAATTCATTGCTCAACGATTAGCTTATTTTTCTTTTCAATTGTCAATCAATTAAAGCAACTTGATTTTCAAAACGTTATACTCATTTATGAACAGCCACATCACTAAAAAGAATAGTTCTTTAACAATTTACCCATAAGACCAAAATTTATTTATTCGATTTTAATTATGTATACGTGTCTCTTTGTTTTGTATATATCTACAGTAATTTTTAATATAAGGCTGAATTATATTTACACTCTCATTCGTTAGTAAAAAAAAAAAAATTCACAAATAAAATAAAAAAATTCCACTACAAGCCATAGAGGGATCTAAGACTCACTACAGAAGATGCTAGGTCAGAAAACCTTGCCTGCTAATTTCTCATATTTAATAAAGAATTGTACACAATTGGGTGGGGCTGAATGTTTCAGCAGCACACAAAGAATCGACTGGGTCGTTGTAAACAGATGCACAGAAAGAAAAACACAAACTGCACATGAAAACACTCTCCCTACCCCCTCAAGTACACAAATTAAAATTTTTATAATTTATGGATATAATAATAGAGCTTTAAGAAGGACACATTACTAACTTTTTAGGGTATGTATAATAGATCCACATGAATGAGCTCTCCACAAATTTTTTATTAGTCCACAGTCTGTGTGTCTGATTGAATTAAAAGCAAGAGTGAATAGAATTTCCTTTCCGACAGTTATAACACAAGGGTCCAAGTCTTCAATAAAGACAAGGCGTATAAAAACAGAAAAATCATTTAGTTATATTTACCTTGGCCGAACAAAAACCTTTTCTAAACATTGTTTTTTAATTTATTTTTCTTTCTTTGAGCCCTCCCCAGCGAACCTGGGAGACCTGAAGAGTTTCTTATCCACTTTTCTTTTTTTTCTTTTTTTTTCTTGTTTCACAGAAGAATTTCCTCCTGTCAGTATATCTCTATAATAAGATTCCTTTCCAAAATTATGGAAATCCATTTTTCAAAAAATTGGAATAACTCAAAAATGCATTTTCTAATTGTGGAATATCTTTTTTTCTTCTTACAAAGGAAAAGGCCACTGTACTATATTCCTTTCCAAATTATCTCGATTGAATTTAATTCCACTTAGATGGATTTAAAACATATAAATTTTGGACGAGAGAAAAAAATCTCAACTAATCATCACTGTGTGTGTTTGTAGCATGTATGTATTACATAAATGTATTTAAACTTTCGATCTTAGAACGTAATTTTCAGAAACACTAGTGGGATAAGTTGTTACTCTTATATTATTATTAGAATAAGTTTTCTTTTGAGTGGTATTTGTGTTCTCATACTTTCACTAAAAACATTATATTATTTTATTATTATTTGTTCAAATAATGTATATATTAGTCTGTACGCACTCTAGTATCCGCAATTTTCAATAACGAAGCCCAATTTTATACTTAAACCTCTTTTTGCAAACCCTTAAATTCGTTTATTACTTGTTTAAATCAGTGAAGAATAATGTAAGGTTAGAGGAAGATCAAAATTTAAAATCATAGGATCTGTGTTATTAACAGGATTAAGAAAAAAAAAATTTGTTTGTCCATTTTATTTTATAATTTTTAAAAATCAAATTTAATATTGCTAATCTTTTGCAGGAAATTAGGAAGTAAAATACGAGCAAAGGCTTTCCTATGAGAGATTTTCGCACAAAACCAATGCTATTCGTTAGAGCCGCATCCAGGCAAGAAATATTTTGATCAAGCATTTTTGGCATTTTACAAAATACATTGTTATATCTTCTTTTTATTTAATATATATTTCTTTGTTCGAGCGGAAATCAATAACCTTAAAAAACAATAAATATGAAAGAAGTGAAAGGGGAATGCGTTCGTTGTTCAATTTAAAGCTCATAAAATTTTAAATATTTGTAAATATATATGTGTCAGTTAGTGCATCCATACTAACATATGTATATTATACATTATGTTGTGAATAATTAATAAATATAATTTGGTATATCATAATGTGTGTATGTGTAAATAATGTATCAATATTTGATTATTTTATGTAGGTTTTTTTTTCCTCATGAGAGTCAGCCTGCCATAAGAGTGTTTAATCAGCACATACCATATAAATATTGTTTAGATTACATTAGTGCATCAGTAAAATGTTAGTTACATTATTAAATACTTACATTAGTTGATTACAATGTACAATTAACAAATAAAATATTAATAAAGTAAACAATAACTAACAACTAAAGAACAGAAAAAATGAGAGAAGAAGAATTGTAACAAAAAGAAAGAATGAAATAAAAAAAAATCTTGGAAGTAAATTTAAAATATGATAAAGTTTGTCAAAGATTTTTTAAACCTTAATTTAATTATTAAATTCTGTTAAAAATAAAAACATTTTGTAATTTTAATACAATGGCAATAACATGAGAAGAGAATGTGAGCGATGACGCCACTCTCAAAAAACTACATTAAAATTATGTTTTAGTGCACATAAATCTAAACATGTAATGTACAAACTAAATATATGTTATCATCTTTTAAAACAAATATAATTCATTAAAATGTGTTAATAATATTTGTAAAATTTATAAGTTTTGCGAAATGCTTATTATACGAAAGAAAAATTGCTTAGCCATCTTACTTCATATGTTTATTATGCTGACTATAACTCCTAGTAAATCTATCTAATTTTATTTCTTAAATTTACGTCGTATTTTCATAATTATTCTTTTGTCATTTGATAAATTTCAAATTAAAATCGTTCATATATTTTTACTTAAATACTTTACTAAATGTGATGTGTATTTATCAAAATTGTATTTCTATTAAAGTTTGTTAAAAAATTATTACGTATTTTAATTGTTTTATACCTTCAGAAAAATATAATGATACAATAAATATAAATATGTTTATATTTCTTTCTACCAAAAGATTCACCAAAATATTTGCCTTATATGTGGGTCTTATAATCAAAATATTGAAAATTCATTTGAGACAATTAAAAGTTTTTGAAAATACTGTCTAATGAACAAAATTTAGATGAATAATTTTTTTAACCATATTCCTCCGTCAAAGGAAAAACATAAAACATTCAACTAATTTTTATTGATGTTGTGGAAATTTCCATTCACCAGGACCAACCTTGGTGACATCCACATCACATAAATTTTCTAGTTGTAAAGTACTTCACATAATCTAATTTGTAAGTAACTAAGCCCTAAGGAAGAAAAAAATGTCTGAAACTTCTGGAAAAAATTATTTGATTTGATCAAAGACTGACTACTACAAAACAGAGTATATGGATATATGTAACATATTTTCTATTACAAAGCCAGTTAATTGACTAATATTTGTACTAATTAAGATATTATCGAATAATACATAGTTAAATATATTCTCAAAATGAATGGAAAAAATATATTGTGAATATTTTTTGTGTATGAAATAAGCGTTTGTTTTTTTTAATTTATTCTAAAACCATGTCCTTACTTCTGCTAGAGGTTTCTTCCTGTACCAGCTGAATTTTGCATGTTATCAATTCCTAAAAAGAGATCTGNACACTTTTTTGTTGATGTTCTGTTCCATTTCTAGCCTATAAGTCTTAAACGACTAGCGAATGTAAAGAGTGGATAATAGAAACAGAGTTCCAAACTTCCAACAGTCAGGGCGCAATGACCAAGCTGTTGACCGCCCTATATTTTGATCCTAATCCTAAAAAGAGATCTGAGAATGGCAGTTTTCTTCAAATCTGCGTTGAACTCTGACTGACATTGAATATTGAAGACAGCACTTTGACCTTTGTCTTGGGGCGAAGTCCTGGGGGTGGGGCACCCTTAGCGATTTCCATATGAATAGAAAGCCTCCCCCCGAGGAAAATGAAGCTTACGTGAATTTCCCACTAGAGAAAATTGTGTCAAGCTCCGTTACACCACACCTTTATTGGAGATATTTCAGGAATGGCTTCCTGTACATTCTCTTGTTCTGTGTAAGGAATGTCCTTACCCGCTCAAAACGTGTCCTTTAAAATATCCTTCATGACAGGTCTTTTTATTAAGCTGATTTTAAAGGTTTCAATAAATATTGATAAAGATAAGAGTAAATTAGGGAAGAGTACCATCGCATTTATATTAAAATATATGAAACAAATTTTGATAATAATAATATATATATATTATTAGATAATAGCAGAATTACAATGGTAATTTTTTTTTATATATTAGTGAAAAATTAGATTTTACTTTTCATTAATGATTGTTCTTCCATTATTAAAGAATTTTTTTCTCAATAGGAGAGCTTTGTTCTAATTTTCCTTTTAATGGAGAGTGGAAACAAGTTAGGCATTAAAATAATTAATACTATTTTTATTTTAACCCTTCAGAAGTAAAATTGTCCGGGAGAAAAGACTAAAGAAAATTGTCAAGTTCAGTCTAAGGCAACAGAGGCTCATGTCCTATATAAGTTTTGGTGCCTTAAA
>KZ808082.1:211800-251270 GCA_000696205.2 Oncopeltus fasciatus | reverse complement strand
GCCATCATGATAGCCCTGAAGATGGCTGACAATGTAAGCCGAAACGTTAGCAGATAATTAAAAAAATACACTTTTTTTTTTAAATTTGTATTTTTTTGGATCTACCTTGACCGATCCCCAACCAAAATCATCTAATTATAATGAGTAATATTTAATATATTTTTAAAAACTTATATAAAGTCAATCGGTTTATTATAAGCCACACACATGACTACGAAAATCTACCCACTGTAGATATATTGAAAAACTTTAAGGTAAGTTTTCGCACCACTTGAAACTTTTCAGTGGGGTTTATAAAAGCTAGAAATGGAGGTTTTATTTATTTTGTAAGAGAAGACTCCTTAGTTATTTCATTGGTCAGGGGAAGAGGTGGGGTTTGGGGGGAGGGGGGTAGATCAGATAAAAATCAACCTCATCTGAAATATTATCCCGAAGGCCATTGTCAAATAGCGTTTGGTTAGTCAACTAAAAATGATTAAGAGACTTATCTATCGGCGGAAAATGTTCTGAAAAGATTTGTTGACTCAGGGTAAAACAGAACCATTAATTTAGCTTGAGCTATAAAGAAAAGAATTATTGCCTCTTCCGCCCTTTTGTCCGGGGCTAGCACTGTGGGGGACGCGGGCTCGAATCAGTCGCCCAGCAGATGATCGTCAGCTGCAGAACGCCTGAGTGGTTTTTTGTTTTTTTATTAATCTACCTAAGCCTTCTTTATTATTCATGTTAAAAGAGAATTAAAAAAAAAAAACTAAAAAAAAAACTTCTTATGCAAGGTCTTAAAAGAAATTAGATACCTAATTAGATGATTCGTCGATCTTAAGTATCAGGCAAGCCTTAAGAAATAACTAATAATTTATATATCAATATTCCCCCTCCCCCCTACAAAAAAAGAAATAAATTTGGCGCGAACTTCAAAGGACTTTTTCTCAAACAGAATATACAGTAGAAATCAATTACTGGTTATATTATTTTTTAACTCAGCTTTTTAAAAAAAACACTCGCACAGAAGAAAAAGACAAATGGAAGATGCTTGTATTGTGACACATTTTACAACTTAATTTGCATTATTTCTTCAGGTAGGATATTTCCTGTAAATATAATATATTTTGCCCAATCAAATTTTTCCATCGTTCCTTTTCAGAACGAACCGAAAAACATTGTCTGTATCTGGATTTTGTAGAACCATGAAATTTACATATTTGTAGCCTTATTTAATAGGACCGATGAAAAAGTGAAGATATTTTTTAAATTATTATATTGACAAAATTAGATAACAATAGAAATAGGGATTAAGTATAATGTCAAGTACTGATAAACAATTTTTGTTCGATGAGAAAATGTACACAAAAGTTTGTTTGTTGATAAAAAATAAAAACATGTTTTAAAGGTTACACAGTGACATTTAACAATTTAAAGTGGGGCTTTACGCAAAAAGAAAAATTTAATTTTATAATTTGTAAGCAGAAATTAAAGAATCTTCTTAATGATTTAGGTAAGTCGCTTTTCAATGTAACAAGGAAAGCTTAAACCGCGATAAAGCGGAATTGGACAAAAAGGTGTGAGGGATTATCTGAAAAACCCCGTGGAAATACACATAAATAGATAGGTTGAAAGTTTGTGAAGGATTAAAGTCTTAAAATTATGCGGAAGGTTCTGTGTACAAAGGGAAAAATAATGAAGTGAATTTTCAAATATATATTTTACATTTTTGGTTATGTAGCTGTTGATATAGATTAAAAGTGAAAATGATATTTTACAGAAATTGGAAGTTTTTACACGCTCAGTGCATAACAAAATTTCAATAAAAATTACATTTAAGTGTGCAAGATAAACTATGAAACTCATATCATTCAAGAAAAACCCCATCATAAGTCTTACCATTGATAATTAGAAGGTATACATCGGTTTACCGTCCGATTTCCAAAGGTTGTATGCCTCAGCGATTCCGAAAAGCTGGTTAATTCAAACGAATTGCCAAAATCACTTTTTCGACCGAGCGTATGTATGCGCCGGATGCAAGTATAGATTTATAACTGAGGTCTGGCCAATCGCAAATGGTTATGTGTATCCCATATGTGTATGGAGCGGCAAATGAGATCTCTCGGCACTATTTGGTTATTGAAAAAGAGCATATATACCCTTCATATTCGTCCTTCTACTCATCTTCCATTCATAAGTTCCTACTTTGAATATTCTTAAATTACCTTTCGTTAGGATTGGTTAATACATTTTGTGTGAAATGTCCTGAGATCAGTAGTTATAAATACGTGAGTATTTACCATTAGACTTTGGTGTAAAAGACGCAACTTAAGCGTTCATACATACTATGGTGTGCATACTGGTGTCTCTAAATTTCACTCATCATAACATTTTCAGTTATTAATAAATTATTTTCTTTTTACTTAGCTGTCCCCTTGCTTGTCACTAAGTATCGGGGGAGCACAGCCAAGATTGCCATTCGTCCAAATCCAAGGCTTCCCGATGAAAGGCAATAACTAATAGTATATATTTGTATCTGTATACAATATATATTGTTATCAATTCTACAACACTTATTTATTGCCCGATTAGTTTCGTGTTTTTAATAGCCTCTTTNAATAAATTTTTTTTTAATAAATAAGTTATTAAAACTTAAAATATTATTATTCTTGTAATAGTTTTTTGAATAAGATATACAAATATTTAATTTATTGTTATGCATTTACTGAGCTTCTCCTATTTTTTAACTAAATGAATATATTCCTTTATTATTATTTTGTAGTTTTCATTTTCTATCATATTTACATTTTTAAAATGGAAACAATGATTTTATTTGATTGCATGTTTAGCACGTGAGTGAGGATTTTTTTCTCCATTTCCGTTACTTTTTGAATGTTAGCGAATGTGAAGAAAAACCTCACTCGAGGAGTTTTATTCCTAGTCTTGACGTAGCTTTCAAAATGGAAGTTTCATTTTTTATAAATTATGTAACATATTTTGTTTCTTACGTGACTTCTAATAACGGGAAACTCGTCAGGCAATAAATGATTATTGTTAAAATTATTGTTGTTTATTTTTGACCATTCACATTTTATCAAAAAAGTAGAGTACCGACGATCAAATTTTGAACAAATTCTGAGGTTGTACGATATTTTATTCTGAATTTAAGAGTAATCACAGCCCAGTAGGAGAGGCCCCGTATCTTCGACAACTGACCCCTTCGAGTATTTAAATCTCATCCCTTAAGAGTAAGGGTCTTCTACCCCTGTTGGTCTACAGGACTTCAAAAGCCAACCCCTCTGTGGACTAACTTTCAAAGAGAGATCCCCCATCCGCTACCTGGGAGACAGATTCCACCCAAAGGTTTAGAAATTCTCAAGTGCTTTTATTGTGAGTTATATACTCGTCTATGGTTTATTATAATAATTTGTTTACTTATTAAATTATTTGTCATATATTTTAATTATCCCCCCAAAAAAAAAAAATTATTTATAGAATTCGTATCCACGAGGAGCAGAAATTGATAACTCAGCTTGTACACTTAGCTAGTTAGTCTAGTTGGTTCGTCATTCCAAAAATTGATAAATCTACTATAACAATTAGAAGACTCTAGCCTGATACACATAAAATACACTAATATCTACTTAACTTACCAGCTAAATCAAAATTGCGCCAGGAAAAGATATATCTTGATGTCTTAATTAGAGGAGACTTAGATTGCTGGAGAGTTACAACTTGAGTAGAGAACGAACTCGCTCAAGATCCTAAAGGAGTTTTGATGTGGGTGAATTGAAAACTTTGTTAGGCCTAAGGCGATGTGTGTGAGAGCACCAACCCGACTGGAAAAGGCAAACTTTTGAGTTTGGCAAACTTTGTCGAGTATGGCTGTTAAAAATAGCTAAAACTCTTTCTGGCTTAAGTATTACTTCCTTTTAGAATTTTAGCACTTTTAAAAGCATAGTTATTTGTGTCCTATGGTGAACGAAATAGCGTTAACACCATGATCTTAAGTTCTAGCTAACAAATCAAGCGGTACTGTCATGTTAAAATAAATTTGAAACTATGCAGTAGGAATAAATTTCAAACTAGGCAAACGTCAGAAATATATGGAATAAAATATATTCATAATTAAGTAAAAATTAAATAAAACATTTTTGAAGTATGTTTATTTTGTAAGTCAAGAATGTAGTTTTTTTTCCTATAAGTGTTAGCTTCCCTTTCAACCCCTTAGTCATGGAGTGAGAGATCATCTTCAGAATNCTTTTATTGTCAAAACACTAAGAATAATGGTTTTTTTTAATCAATTTTGTACTTAAAATATTCTAAAAGAAACATAACAATATTGTTTTTTGTACTTTCACTTTTCACGTATAGTATAACTACTCTTTAAGATTAAGTGCTGTATATCTCAAAAACCAGAGCTAATAAAAATTTTTCATTGTTATTTTCGTTTTTATCACTCCAAAATTAGTAGAAATAGACTAATTTAGTGTAGGAAACATTCAAAAAATATGTTTTTGTTGTGCAGTGTAAGTGAACAGCCCAGTAGGAGAGGCTCAGTATCTTCGGGACATCTGGCCCCTCCGAGTATTTAAATCTCAACCCTTCTGAGTAAGGGTCTTCTACCCCTGTTGGTCTACAGGACTTCAAAAGCCAACCCCTCTGTGGAGTCTAACTTTCAAAGAGAGATCCCCCATCCGCTACCTGGGGGACAGATTCCACCGAAAGGTTAAGAAATTCTCAAGTTCTTTTATTGTGAGTTATGTACTCGTCTATGGTTTATTATAATAATTTGTTTACTTATTCAATTATTTGTCATATATTTTAATTATCTACAAAAAAAAAAAAATACTCATTTATAGAATTCGTGTTCACTAGAAAATTGGTAACTCAGCTTGTACACTTAACCAGTTAGTCTAGTTCGTTTGTCATTCCAAAAATTGATAAATTTACTATAACAATTAGGCAATTCTAGCCCTGATACACAAAAAATACACTAATATCCACTTAACTTACCAGCTAAATCAAGATTGTGCCAGTAAAAGATATATCTTGATGTCTTAATTAGAGGAGACTTAGATTGCTGGAGAGTTACAACTTGAGTAGAGAACGAACTCGCTCAAGATCCTAAAGGAGTTTTGATGTGGGTGAATTGAAAACTTTGTTAGGCCTAAGGCGATGTGTGTGAGAGCATCAACCCGACTGGAAAAGGCAAACTTTTGAGTTTGGCAAACTTTGTCGAGTATGGCTGTTAAAAATAGCTAAAACTCTTTCTGGCTTAAGTATTACTTCCTTTTAGAATTTTAGCACTTTTAAAAGCATAGTTATTTGTGTCCTATGGTGAACGAAATAGCGTTAACACCATGATCTTAAGTTCTAGCTAACAAATCAAGCGGTACTGTCATGTTAAAATAAATTTGAAACTATGCAGTAGGAATAAATTTCAAACTAGGCAAACGTCAGAAATATATGGAATAAAATATATTCATAATTAAGTAAAAATTAAATAAAACATTTTTGAAGTATGTTTATTTTGTAAGTCAAGAATGTAGTTTTTTTTCCTATAAGTGTTAGCTTCCCTTTCAACCCCTTAGTCATGGAGTGAGAGATCATCTTCAGAATACCATCTCATTCTAATTATCCTTGGCACAGGGCAAGCTTCTATTTATCGACATAAGCTTGCCTTGGGCGGGATTTGAACCCTGGACCTAAACGTAACCCAGCTACCCTGGCGCACCAATGAATTATTCTTATCTATAAAATAATGTTTCTTAGAAAATAAGATATTTATCTTTAAACAAAATCTGGAGAATTTAATTTTCCCGAACAGATTCCATGAGCTATCCTTTATAATATAGTTTTGATACTATTGTAAGTTTTAGTTCATTTAGTGTCGAGAGATTGAGTGGGGGCTTCATGTGTTAAAACATACTGATGAAAACCGGCTGATTCAATTAAAATTAAATTTTAAGTTCATTATATTCCATCAAAATATTAACTATGAAGAGTTTGAACATTATTAAATTTGTTCACGTAGGCTTCGACGGTCGTCAGATGTATTTACCGTTTCTTCTTTCGGGTTGGACCATGTCAAGTTGTTAATATTTGCCGAGCTTTCGCACATCTCTACTCAGCCCTGAAGAAGCCATCACATGATGTGCGAAAGCTCGAGAAATAACAATTTGACACGGTCCAACCCGGAAGAAGAAACGGTAAATTGTTCACGTAGGCTTCCACAGTAAATTATTAAATATGATCTTAATGTAAACTACCCCTCCCCAAATTCGATTTTAACAAAAAACATATCCATTTTACAAGCTGTAAAATAATATCAACTGTAGATTATACATTTTAAACATCTTTCCGAATTATTTTTTAAAAATAATATAGAGTGTAATAATTGGAATTCAATTTTTTACCTACTAAGTTCTGTATTACTCTAATGGTAATATGTAATTAAGAAGATCAGATATTAAAATTTTAATTTTATATCTTTGTCTACATTTTATTTACTGAATGTAATAGGGGTAAAAATTTAATTATCTAACTACTGTGCTCCATAAAACAAAATAAAAACTCTTATTAAGTTAGATATTAACGAATGTAACTGCGAAGGTTTGAATGATTGATCGATCTTCCTCCCTAACATTAAGGAGCCAGCTTAGTGATGTAATTGTTTTTTCATAGCATTCATTTGTTTATTTCCTGTGTATAAGAACAAATGATTGATATTTATTCAGATTTATGTCCATTTTAAGTGAAACTTAAGAAATCTGCTAGTTTTATGAGGTTCCTGCATGATGGTATTTTTTTTTTAAAATTCAATGAAAGCTCTATAAATTAGATTAAATTTTTTTTAAAAGAGAATACTTATATTAAATGCTCTTATTTAAAGAGTAATAATTACTCAAGAGATTATAAATTACTTAAGGGTTTAGGAGATTCTTCTGGATGAAGTGTTTTGTCGAGGGGGTTGTAGAAACTCTCTGAGCCCTTAAGGTACAAAGGACGGAGCTTAAAAGGCCTTTCTGCACAAGTATCCTTTTAATTTTGACAGGAGCAGAAGTGTCCTTTGCCTTTTTGTAATTTACGAGTCATCAATTGACTGCACTGCAGCAATTGTCGATATTGATTACTGGGCGTTTTCAACTTTAGTCAATTCGGAAGCAGATAGGAACTGAGTACTCCCAAAAAGGAAAGAAGATTTGAGAACAAATTGATGTCTTTTCTAAAAGCCCAGCATTCAGACAGTAATTTAAACATCAAAACAAAAAATTAATTTAATCGTTAAATAAATTAGTTTGACAATAGTTAAAATTCTTGTACTTCACACATATAAAACAACTTCCAACTAATTAAACTTTTCAAGCAATTCACAAATATCACACTCCTTTGTTATTAACTGAAATAAAAATTGTTCTAAACAAGAAAAAGATAAATATGTATCACTATTGATCACTAAACTATACCAGTATTTTCAACCCACTCAATATGCAAACTTGTTGTTTTGGAGATATTTAAGGAATCACTTTATTGGCAATATAAAACTCAGGATTTCTTACATTGAAGAATGTGGATATTAGCTGATTTAAAATCTTAGAATCAAGCTATTCACTTTGGTACCATAAAGCGGATTTCAAAAATACGATATTTAAAGATATTTTGTAATGTGATCTATAACATTTCATAGAGAATAATTACCTGTATAGGTAGAGCATTCAATATATCATATAGAGTGGTCAATATTCCCGTAATCTCCAGAAAAATCTATAACATTTATAAAAAAAAAATACGTTTTAAGAAAGATATATAAGAATATAATTTCGAGTGTTTGGTAAGAAGTCTAATCTTTCTGCGCTTCTGAATGTAATGATCTAGAGAATTCCAATCGCCCCCCTAGTAAAACCCAGCCCTAACAAGTACTATAATCCTTCTCTTCCCTTTTGGGCCTTATTTTTCATTATCAATGACGCCTTTTCAGGTGGTTACAGATAAATATTTTACATTGATTGCCTAAAAATAATTTGTTGATAGATTGTATTCCTAATTGTCAAGAAAATTTCTTCGAACTTCGAAATTGGCATATGGACATTTTGATTTACTGGTTTTTATATTCTATTTATCGCACCATTATTGTTTACTTCATGGATCTTCTGGCAGGTACAGTTGAAGTCTGTTCCGGGATCGGTGTGGGGAATCAGAGGACCTTATCATTTGCCAAGAAGGAGTGTCCTTAGATGAGTATGGTTAAAGTATTTTAACTTTTAAGTAAATATTTTAACCATACTCCATGAGTATGGAGTTAAAGGAAAAAAACTAAGAACGGGCAGAGTGTCCCAAATACTTACGTGGTTTAACAGAAACAAAGTTTTTCCTTCGAAACCTAAAAAAATGGCTTGGTATGCTGGCCTTATATTATTGAAAATAACTGTTAAACTTATATTATCAAATACAAAGTTTAATTACAAAATAAATAGTTACGGTACGTAAAAGTACATTTTTTAGTAATAATACATAACTATGAATTTATGTTGATTGTTCATTCGATTTCTCTTGAAGATGATTTCTCTGAATTATTCTTGTTAATAGATAGATATAGCTTAACTGATATGTAAAATGTATCGACAGTATCAATATTTCATATTGCTTTTTTTTTTGGTTTTTTTTTTTTTGCTGGGTTAACCTCCCTTGCAACCACTTAGGGTCATTGGAGGGAGGGGCTATCTACATGTTGCCACCCCATTTTAAACACCCATGGCTCAGGACAAGCTTCTATTTACAAATAAAAGATTGACCTGGGCGGGATTTGAAACCGCGGCGTCAGGATTGCGAGACCCGTACGGATCCCCTGATTTTATATTGCTTAGCAGCTGGAAATAAAATATTTTTATTGTGTAAGGTTTTTTTTTTTGGATTATTATGAAAGTCGAATTCCTAAAATGCATTGTACAAAAAAAAAAAAATCTCATACAAGGATTTTATATTAAGTTGTATTAATTANCAGTACAGGATGCTCCAGAAGTGTTTTATAAAAGACAAGCTAAACGACAGCGATCTTGCAATACATCGGATTGACTTAATTGAAATTTGGTGGTACAAACCTCTTTTATTTGTCAAAACACTAAGAATAATGTTTTTTTAATCAATTTTGTACTTAAAATATTCTAAAAGAAACATAACAATATTGTTTTTTGTACTTTCACTTTTCACGTATAGTATAACTACTCTTTAAGATTAAGTGCTGTATATCTCAAAAACCAGAGCTAATAAAAATTTTTCATTGTTATTTTCGTTTTTATCACTCCAAAATTAGTAGAAATAGACTAATTTAGTGTAGGAAACATTCAAAAAATATGTTTTTGTTGTGCAGTGTAAGTGAACAGCCCAGTAGGAGAGGCTCAGTATCTTCGGGACATCTGGCCCCTCCGAGTATTTAAATCTCAACCCTTCTGAGTAAGGGTCTTCTACCCCTGTTGGTCTACAGGACTTCAAAAGCCAACCCCTCTGTGGAGTCTAACTTTCAAAGAGAGATCCCCCATCCGCTACCTGGGGGACAGATTCCACCGAAAGGTTAAGAAATTCTCAAGTTCTTTTATTGTGAGTTATGTACTCGTCTATGGTTTATTATAATAATTTGTTTACTTATTCAATTATTTGTCATATATTTTAATTATCTACAAAAAAAAAAAAATACTCATTTATAGAATTCGTGTTCACTAGAAAATTGGTAACTCAGCTTGTACACTTAACCAGTTAGTCTAGTTCGTTTGTCATTCCAAAAATTGATAAATTTACTATAACAATTAGGCAATTCTAGCCCTGATACACAAAAAATACACTAATATCCACTTAACTTACCAGCTAAATCAAGATTGTGCCAGTAAAAGATATATCTTGATGTCTTAATTAGAGGAGACTTAGATTGCTGGAGAGTTACAACTTGAGTAGAGAACGAACTCGCTCAAGATCCTAAAGGAGTTTTGATGTGGGTGAATTGAAAACTTTGTTAGGCCTAAGGCGATGTGTGTGAGAGCATCAACCCGACTGGAAAAGGCAAACTTTTGAGTTTGGCAAACTTTGTCGAGTATGGCTGTTAAAAATAGCTAAAACTCTTTCTGGCTTAAGTATTACTTCCTTTTAGAATTTTAGCACTTTTAAAAGCATAGTTATTTGTGTCCTATGGTGAACGAAATAGCGTTAACACCATGATCTTAAGTTCTAGCTAACAAATCAAGCGGTACTGTCATGTTAAAATAAATTTGAAACTATGCAGTAGGAATAAATTTCAAACTAGGCAAACGTCAGAAATATATGGAATAAAATATATTCATAATTAAGTAAAAATTAAATAAAACATTTTTGAAGTATGTTTATTTTGTAAGTCAAGAATGTAGTTTTTTTTCCTATAAGTGTTAGCTTCCCTTTCAACCCCTTAGTCATGGAGTGAGAGATCATCTTCAGAATACCATCTCATTCTAATTATCCTTGGCACAGGGCAAGCTTCTATTTATCGACATAAGCTTGCCTTGGGCGGGATTTGAACCCTGGACCTAAACGTAACCCAGCTACCCTGGCGCACCAATGAATTATTCTTATCTATAAAATAATGTTTCTTAGAAAATAAGATATTTATCTTTAAACAAAATCTGGAGAATTTAATTTTCCCGAACAGATTCCATGAGCTATCCTTTATAATATAGTTTTGATACTATTGTAAGTTTTAGTTCATTTAGTGTCGAGAGATTGAGTGGGGGCTTCATGTGTTAAAACATACTGATGAAAACCGGCTGATTCAATTAAAATTAAATTTTAAGTTCATTATATTCCATCAAAATATTAACTATGAAGAGTTTGAACATTATTAAATTTGTTCACGTAGGCTTCGACGGTCGTCAGATGTATTTACCGTTTCTTCTTTCGGGTTGGACCATGTCAAGTTGTTAATATTTGCCGAGCTTTCGCACATCTCTACTCAGCCCTGAAGAAGCCATCACATGATGTGCGAAAGCTCGAGAAATAACAATTTGACACGGTCCAACCCGGAAGAAGAAACGGTAAATTGTTCACGTAGGCTTCCACAGTAAATTATTAAATATGATCTTAATGTAAACTACCCCTCCCCAAATTCGATTTTAACAAAAAACATATCCATTTTACAAGCTGTAAAATAATATCAACTGTAGATTATACATTTTAAACATCTTTCCGAATTATTTTTTAAAAATAATATAGAATTTAATAATTGGAATTCAATTTTTTACCTACTAAGTTCTGTATTACTCTAATGGTAATATGNATATAATAAAACATTTGAAAAATGTGGCAGTATCGAAATGTAACACATTTTTCTTAAAATTTCGAATTTTCCAAGTTTAGTAGTCAATTCCTTTAATTTTTACAATATATAAAAAGCTTGTTCGTTGCTTTCAAAACAAATAATGACTGTAATTTCATTTAAAAACTCTCACTTCTTAGCAAAGCGTTAAATCTTAACGTGCTCACATGCTGTAAGCGAATTCCGAAGATATTTAGCTATTTAAAAAGATCTCATAGCAACTGTTTCGAAAAATGTTTTATTATTAATTTATGTGCATGTCTATCAACTTTCTACAAGCAGCAGTTTTAGTTTTTAGCAATTAAATTTGTCATATCGCTTTTAAATATGGAAGGAATTGCTGGGTTAACAGTTGTAAACCTGAAAAGTGAAATTAAAAAAATGGTGTTAAAATGAATTATGGAAGTGCCTTGCTGCGCGTTCTAATGGGACTACTAATACAATTAAAGTACCTACTGACATCATTGACAGAACTGAGAGGTCTAACTGAATAGTTTTATCAACAAACTTAAATTTTCGAAAGTTATGACATGCCAACATGTATAGCTTGAATTAAAAACGAGAAATCAACTAAAACCAATGCTTTCTCTACAGTAGACAATGTTAAGCTTTCTTACCTATTTTGAGCTCATTTGCTTAATATATTTAAATTCAAGTTGAGATTTATCTGGGTAAAGAATATAAAGATAAACGTATAGTAAGTATTGGAAATTAGGAAGTCAATTGGTCTCTAGGGTACTCTGAGAATTTAAGTCCCCAATTTTACATTTTTTTTTTTTTTAATTTTTTTATTAAGAAATTAAAAAAAAAAACTAGACAAAGATTTTTAAGTTTTTATTCCAGAAAACATAGATCTATGTCTGAACTATAGAGAGCTATACAATAAAAGAAAGTCTCATTCAGTTCTAGAGTTGATGACTAAATTTTCTAGAGTTGATGACTAAATTTTCTTGTTTACCTTTGGAAAGTTTATTTATAGTTACGAAAAATAGATAATTTTTATATTTTGAATATTAAATTTTCAAAATGGTCTCTGAACGTTAACGTTGGTATATGAACACTTATCGTTATCCATGCATAGGTAAATAGGAGCTGATTTAGTGAGGTATGTGTCCTCAGCTCTGCAGCACCCTTTTCAAATGTCTGAGTACCCTCCGACGATGTTATAACGCTTCCTCTCCACCCCCCACCCACCCCTTGAGAGAGGTCTAGGGGAGACAAAGGGTAGTTTAACGAGGGCGTAGACTCTGGCACTTTGGATGACAACATAAACATCGTTGGAGGCAGGTTCCTGAAGGCGGGAGAGCTCTTGACTTCCAAGTGGGCTGCCGGCTCCCCTCCCTTACTCCACGACAGATCTGCCAGCAGCTTAGATATCTTCTCAGAAATCTCGTAGATNATGAGTTAAATGATCAGAGATCACAATCTGTCAAAATAAACTTCAGAATTATGGGCTTGCAGATTGAACAAGAAAAATTTACTGGAATAAGGAACCAAAATTTCTTTTAAAAAAAAAATAAATAAAATAAAAAAAAAAGGAACCAAAAATAGACTGTTCCGAAATATATTCGAGAATGTCACAGAAAAGTAGATTAAGAAGTTTTCAGTGATTAACTAGTTGGTTTGACTATTATATATACTTTGTTGATAGCTTTTTCCTCTATCTGTGTATATAATATTGTAAAATATAATAACAAAAATATAATAACTTAATTGTTGTTTAGTATTTTTCATTAGGACCATAGATTTAACTTAAAATAGTATAATGTAAATTTCACTAAAATGACATATCTTAAAAATTTGAGCTCTTTGCTGCTAGGCAAGAAGTAATACCATATTTGAGTTTTAGGCATCAATTTCATATGAAATATACTCCAAATATTCCTACACCAAAACAGCTGTTGGCCTGTGTTATCAAACAAGTAATTGAGACACCTTATATATTCCTAACAGGGTACTGTTCCCTCAAATAATATCAAAATAAGATGAGGATAGAGGAGGACTATGTTTGGTAAAAGAGAACTGCAGAGTAATTTTGTGTACCAGTAAAGTTTATCCTAAAGTAGTCTTACTTAAGCTCTTTAGAAGAGAACTTGTGAGGCTAATTCTATAGGCCTTTTGAATTTCATTAAAAGCCTCAAGTTCCTCTGGGATAATTGACAAACAAAATAAATAAATATATATGGGATAAATTAATATGGAATTAAAAACATCATAATATGAAACAACTTTTAAATATATTAAGTTAAATTTTATGCATTAAAATTAGTGTAAATTAAATTCAAACTCATGTTGAAAAAACTAATGCTATTTGATAAATACTACATTTCTTTTAATTCTTCAGAATTTTAAAATAGTTTATAAATCTTAACAAAATTACAAACTTTGTATGCTTGACTCTGAGGATGAAATTGCTAAGCTGATAATAATAACTAGTTTAATGTGTGAAGATAAAATTATTATTCAACACCTATTAAAATAACTCCCCTTTCCAGACAATGGGGCTGGGACTGATAGATTTTTTTATTCTATTCCCTCTCATTTATTGTTTAAGTCCAATTTAATTTTCAATCAATTAAATATATTAATTAATTTCTTCAGGTCATTTTTATGCATTCATTCATTACTGACACTATTGAAAAAAGTGATTGTATCTTCCAATACATCCCCTAACATATTATTATTAAGCTCTCATCTTCACATCATCAATTAGCCAAGTTAGAGCAAGGAACACATCTCCTTCGAATTACAAATATATTTTTTTACATTTTTAATATGAATTCCTTATAATAAATAGTGAAACTGACTTTAGACCATTCTTATAAGCGGTAAAGACCATAATAGTCATCCTCCAATAGGAATATATTCCTGTAAGTGTACAATAATATCTACTATCTTCTTAACCTTTTTTTTTCTTACTTGGTGAATCTTCAGAACTGAAAGAAGGGAGCTAATAGACTCCCGCCATGTTTTAGTATGTTCTTCCTCGAGTGGGGTGGCTTGAGAAGTTTTGTCAGAGTAAGAAGGGTGAGTTGAGCTTGCCTGACTTGGAGACTCTTTGCCTGCGAGTAATACCCCGGCAGTTAGTCCCAGGTGCCTGCACTCGCTATACTGCCCCAGTGTCGGGCAGGACTGATTTGATGACGCCGCAACTCCCTGGGAAGTCCATGTTGGAATCGAAATGCCATCTTGCAAAAATACTTCTAGGCAAACTTATTGGGCAAACATACCAATAGACATTCGTTATTGTACATAGTTGACAAATGTGGATCGTTCGCTTGTAATATTATATCTTGATTAACATTTTGCATGTCTTAGCATCACTGAGCCTCTCATATATGGGTAACCATTCCTATCATGTCCTATCTCGTAAAAATTGTCTTCTAATCGAATAATACTAATTTTCTATCTTTTAATTTACCAATTTTGTTCTTGTGTGGTAATTACTTCATATGTCGCTCAGCTGCAAAAATGGAAATTCCTTCCTTTGAGCATTTTACCGAATTTAGTTTCTTAGTTTAAATTTCAATAGAAGATGCCAGAAAGGGAATATATCCATATACTTATACATACACACATATACAACATGTACATACATACATATATATGTATATAAAAAGTTTTAGGAAATTAGATTTTGTTTTATTATGTTTATTTATTTGTTAGTTTGTAGGCTTTCAAGTGTCAACGATTTATGAAATAAAGTAATGAAATGAATGTGGTATTTTATCTGCTTTTTTCAAACCTATATTATAAAAGATATGTCATCGCAATTGTATATTTATGATACTATTAAAAAAATAAATAGTTATTTTCAATCGTTTAAGTATTATAACATTTTTAGAGCAAGCAAATGTTAAGGATAATATTTATAAATGTAACCAAAAGATTTGGTGTTTCCCTATTTTTATCTAACTGCCTGGGTTGTTCTTGGGTGGAGCAGATCTTTCTTTTTTGTTCTTTTTCTGCTTGCAAGATTTATGTGGTCAAATAATTCATTTTTAACTACACCTTTCATTAAACCAACAAAAAAACAACAACTATTTATGCTGGTCTTGCTTCGTCAACTTCCTTCGAAAGACCGTCGACTTTTTTCTTAAATTATTTGTCCCTATTTTGTTTCAATCGCGGATTCGTAATGGCCCTTTCTGAGTGAGTGAGGGAATTTCGACAGAACCCTTCAAAGCGGGATATGAACGTCAACAGCTGGCTGTCATCTTCGGGGGCGGGGTCCTGTCATCCCCTGAAGTAGTGATTGCAATAAGAAATCCTATTGGTGGAGGAGGTGTCATCGGGTGGGGGGATCAAAGAGACTGCCGCCCCAACTGAATCAACACTATCACAGCTCGACTCTTGTCGCTGCGATTATTGCTTCACCCTCCTTCGACTACTTCCTTTTGCTCTGCTTCGCCATCCTCTCTCTCTCATTCTTTTTCCTTCGGTCTTCTGCAATTTTCTCCAGAGTCCTTCATTCCTTCTTACCCCAGAACTATGCTATTATTCAGTCCATGGGAGAAAGACTAATTTAGACTTTCAGTTCCCGCTTTCCTCCCTTTAGATTTGATTTCCTACAATTGATGAAGTTACAGAAGAAGCAAAAAAAAAAAAATAAATATATAAATGTTACAGTGGATGTGGGAGAACGGAAAGGAAAACTAAGTCCAATTTATAAATATTATATTTGGTTGTGGTTTTTAATCTCACGTAAATTTTAAAAAATTAATGAGAAGGAATAGAATGAGATATAGTGTAGAGGGAATTTAATGAGATATCTAGCGCGTCCTGGTAGCATAACTGGTAAATGCACCGGCCCGGATAGCAGGAGATCCAGGTTCGATTCCTGGCTGGGACAGATAGATTTTTTTTATTCTATTCCCTCTCATTAATTGTTTAAAATTTACGTGAGATTTAAAACCACAACCAAATAAAGTACTTATAAAGAAAAATTAAATAAAGTAAATGACGAGAGTCGACAAATAGCTTGACAATGTCAGCTCCTTCGAGTTTAAGACGAAGTTCTCGTCTTTCTCGTGGGTTTGGCTCTCGCTAGTGTAGAGGGAACTTAATGAGATATCTAGCGCGTCCTGGTAGCATAACTGGTAAATGCACCGGCCCGGATAGCAGGAGATCCAGTTTCGATTCCCGGCTGGGACTGATAGATTTTTTTATTCTATTCCCTCTCATTTATTGTTTAAGTCCAATTTAATTTTCAATCAATTAAATTTATTAATTAATTTCTTCAGGTCATTTTTATGCATTCATTCATTACTGACACTATTGAAAAAAGTGATTGTATCTTCCAATACATCCCCTAACATATTATTATTAAGCTCTCATCTTCACATCATCAATTAGCCAAGTTAGAGCAAGGAACACATCTCCTTCGAATTACAAATATATTTTTTTACATTTTTAATATGAATTCCTTATAATAAATAGTGAAACTGACTTTAGACCATTCTTATAAGCGGTAAAGACCATAATAGTCATCCTCCAATAGGAATATATTCCTGTAAGTGTACAATAATATCTACTATCTTCTTAACCTTTTTTTTTCTTACTTGGTGAATCTTCAGAACTGAAAGAAGGGAGCTAATAGACTCCCGCCATGTTTTAGTATGTTCTTCCTCGAGTGGGGTGGCTTGAGAAGTTTTGTCAGAGTAAGAAGGGTGAGTTGAGCTTGCCTGACTTGGAGACTCTTTGCCTGCGAGTAATACCCCGGCAGTTAGTCCCAGGTGCCTGCACTCGCTATACTGCCCCAGTGTCGGGCAGGACTGATTTGATGACGCCGCAACTCCCTGGGAAGTCCATGTTGGAATCGAAATGCCATCTTGCAAAAATACTTCTAGGCAAACTTATTGGGCAAACATACCAATAGACATTCGTTATTGTACATAGTTGACAAATGTGGATCGTTCGCTTGTAATATTATATCTTGATTAACATTTTGCATGTCTTAGCATCACTGAGCCTCTCATATATGGGTAACCATTCCTATCATGTCCTATCTCGTAAAAATTGTCTTCTAATCGAATAATACTAATTTTCTATCTTTTAATTTACCAATTTTGTTCTTGTGTGGTAATTACTTCATATGTCGCTCAGCTGCAAAAATGGAAATTCCTTCCTTTGAGCATTTTACCGAATTTAGTTTCTTAGTTTAAATTTCAATAGAAGATGCCAGAAAGGGAATATATCCATATACTTATACATACACACATATACAACATGTACATACATACATATATATGTATATAAAAAGTTTTAGGAAATTAGATTTTGTTTGAGTATGTTCAACAAACGTAAACCTAATCACAACTCTTCCATCAAAAATGTTTACAACCAAAAATTAATTTCTTAAAAATGTTGTAATAGAAGGACTTAATATTGAATTTGGCTACTATTTTTAAACATTACATGTTTCACCCACTACTGGAAATTACACTTCTTAATGTCTTCCTAAATGTGGATTACTTCTTCTTCCTAAATGTTTTAAAGTTATATTTGTAACGCTAATAATAACGAATATATTAGAATTTTAAATTGTGGCCCCCATTTAAACCCATTTTTTTTCCCCGAGGGCTGATTTCATTCATTAACGTACCCATTTAAAGTCACGCTAAAAGTAGTTCGAAAATCGAATTTAGTTTTAAAAATGTCTCGAAATTCTTGTCTTGCCTTGGCAAATAGGATAGTTTGTTAGAGAGAATTTACTCAATACTTCAGGTGCTATAGTTTTAAAATTGACTTATCATTGTAAGTCACTGTAAAACAAATCTCCCAATGCTTTTTAGCTCGAGCAAAGGGTATATATATCTGTGTGTGTGTGTGTGTGTGTGTCTGTGTTTTATTGCAAATCACTGAATGAATTCATTTTTTTCCCTCTCATTTTTGAAAAAAAAGAGAGGGAAAAACCATAGTATAATAATAAATGTTCGTCATTACGTTAG
The DNA here is from genome assembly GCA_000696205.2 of Oncopeltus fasciatus. NCBI lineage: Eukaryota > Metazoa > Arthropoda > Insecta > Hemiptera > Lygaeidae > Oncopeltus > Oncopeltus fasciatus. The sequence goes on along the minus strand of KZ808082.1, from coordinate 233,006 downwards.
GAGTTAATTGATGAAAGACTACTGGATATTTTGAGAGTAATTTGACCGAACATGTTTTTCAAAACAATGGATTGGTCAACCATTCATAAAATAAATAAATGACCCACCATGTGGCAACGTTATAAATAATATACTATGGAATGAAAAAAACTATAAAGAGAATTCATCAGATATGCCACAGGGTGAAATAAGTTATTGTTTGAATTTGAATTTGATCTTATGAAACCACTTATTATATTAATTGTTTCACAGTAAATAAATATTGTTGTCTTATTTCCATGATTTTAATTTTAGCGTTATAACAAAACATTTATCAAATATAGTATGTGGAATATTTATTTTTCAATCATTTGGATCTATGATATTTTCAAAAGAAGAAAAGCATATTAAAAAGAAATGGAGAAATGGAGTTATTAATATCTTACTTTTGCTTTCATTGCCTTCCCTGGCATTTAAGACAAAACTGATCACTCTTCTAGTCGCTCTTTGACATCTGCTTAGTCCAAGCTGCTCCTTCTGCAGGTTTCGGATTCAGATAGATGTCTATTGGAAATTCGCTAAAAGTCCGCCTGTTACTCAGGGTGGCTGAGGATTGGCTACCCTCTTTCCACCCCTATTTCCAGGGAGTTCCTGGGAGCGCAGGTAACCGTTCCTCCTTGCTTTCCCTCTCTGCAGTATTCAAGGAGGCGAGCATACAAAATTGATGTGAGGCTATTTGTAGAGCCTGGTACATATTTACAATGAAATATCCCTAGCCCAGCTCAGTCGGCTTACCTCTCCCTCCCACTCCAACCCTTATCACTCTCTCTTTATCACTTAATCTTCCTTCCATTTCGCTCTCTCTTCTTCTCCATCTCATACCCATTCATGATTTTCCTCCTTTTTGTCTTTCTCTCTCCAATCTCTGACTTTCTTTCGGTTCTCTCTACTCCCACTCCGTCTAACATCATATCTGTTTTGCACTCCAATCTCATCTCTTACTGCATGTCATTCATCCGAATCTCCCACTACATCTACTTTCGCGGCTCCCAGAAGAGACGGGGATTTGTTTATTTCCCAGAACAAACCTCCAAACGAGCTGTGTCAGAGTACAATCCATCCTTCCAGAAGAAGAGAGTCCTGGCTTAGACGGAACTGAGGAAAAACATCTGAATATTACAAATATGCTTTTGCTGAATAAACACTTGCCCCTGCCTCAAATAAAATATTGTTATTAGCTTATTTTATTTTCACTCCAAATGGCTCTGTTCAGAGAAAAATGAATTCTCTCATTTTCTTTTCTCTTTTTCTCCAAGAAAATTTGGCAATTTGTGAGTATATCATCAGAAAACTCATCAGAATTTTATATTATCCTTATATTATCTTAGACTTTAAAATTCTTATTGGACTTAAATTATTTTTGTTTTCTTCTTTTAATATGGATATTACAGGAAGATTGATCATTTAAGGGATGAATGAGATATAGTCTTTCTTGTTTCAGATAGTTTTATTTGAGATCGGTTTCGGTGTCAATACACGATCTTCAGGCCCTACAGAGTGTAGTAAGATACAGTTTCTCCTCAGTATCCCAGTGCTCGTTGGGTAGAGTAAATACTAGAGAGAGAGAGAAAGAGAGATATATAGAGTGGGAGAGGGGGCGAGAGGGTGAGAGATAGGGAGCGAGAGAGAGAGAGAGAGAGAGAGAGAGAGAGAGAGAGAGAGAGAGAGAGAGAGAGAGTGATTGAGGGGGGAGACTGGTCATAGCATTTGAAGTTACCGATAAGTGACAGTAATTAGCAAATTATTTATAGGCCTCTTGGTAAATATGAACGTTTTATTTATTTGTATATATTGTTTATTAGCTGCAAGCAATTTATATATTCTATGTATTTATTAGTCAGTACGGGCAGTAAGTTGAGTCATTATTTGTAAGTTTAAATATATGTTATAATAAATTAACTTTAACTTATCATTGTTCTTAATTGATATTTAGTTCCTTGAACAATTTATTTATGATTCGCAATTTGCTGTGGAAGTTTCCAAAGAACCGTCAGATATGGATGTAATTTCAATAAATTGCTTATTTCACAATTTAGGAAATTGTGCATTGTTTCATGAATGCTCTTCTGTGTACATTCAATTAACTTTTTCTCGAGAGATTCCAGCAGACGATCCTCCGGTTGGAGGGAGCATCTCTTCCTCGACTTCCTTATCCCAGAGATATCTCTTAATTCTCTTTGTCTTTCCCTCGAGAAATTCGAGGAGGAAGTGTTCTTTCGCTTCTACACTTGTTCGAGCCAAAGAATTAATTATAAACTCGTTATCTCTTATCATAAATCAGCTGGCTCTTGCTGTTTCCGTTCTAAGGGAGTTTTGCGAAGGGCGGTGGGGCGTTATAAGATTAAACCAGATTTTGCTCATCTTCCCCTTGGTCGATGGGGAATGCACACTGGATTTAGGTCATAGATAAGTTAGTGCAAAGAAAACAATTGTTAAAAAAAGATCTGAAAATTAATCTAAAATTGCTTATTTAATCATCATAAATTTAGCAATAAATTGTAATGTTTGTTACTTCCATACATTTCAACCTTTAAATGTAAGAAAATAAAATAAATTTATTGGAACGATTTGAATTTAAAATTATTTATTTGAGAAAATTCAACGAAAATGAAAACAAGCAAAAATGTTATTTTNATTGCTCTCACCCATATCACTCTCTCTTTATCACTTAATCTTCCTTCCATTTCGCTCTCTCTTCTTCTCCATCTCATACCCATTCATGATTTTCCTCCTTTTTGTCTTTCTCTCTCCAATCTCTGACTTTCTTTCGCTTCTCTCTACTCCCACTCCGTCTAACTTCATATCTGTTTTGCACTCCAATCTCATCTCTTACTTCATGACATTCATCCGAATCTCCCACTACATCTACTTTCGCGGCTCCCAGAAGAGACGGAGATTTGTTTATTTCCCAGAACAAACCTCCAAACGAGCTGTGTCAGAGTACAATTCATCCTTCCAGAAGAAGAGAGTCCTGGATTAGACGGAACTGAGGAAAAACATCTGAATATTACAAATATGCTTGCTGAATAAACACTTGCCCCTGCCTCAAATAAAATATTGTTATTAGCTTATTTTATTTTCACTCCGAATGGCTCTGTTCAGAGAAAAATGAATTCTCTCATTTTCTTTTCTCTTCTTCTCCAAGAAAATTTGGCAATTTGTGAATATATCATCAGAAAACTCATCAGAATTTTATATTATCCTTATATTATCTCAGACTTTAAAATTCTTATTGGACTTAAATTATTTTTGTTTTCTTCTTTTAATATGGATATTACAGGAAGATTGATCATTCCTCCAATAGGAATATATTCCTGTAAGTGTACAATAATATCTACTATCTTCTTAACCTTTTTTTTTTCTTACTTGGTGAATCTTCAGAACCGGAAGAAGGGAGCTAATAAACTCACCCCATGTTTTAGTATGTTCTTCCTCGAGGAGGGTGGCTTGGGAAGTTTTGTCAGAGTAAGAAGGGTGGAGCTTGCCTGACTTGGAGACTCTTTGCCTGCGAGTAATGCCCCGGCAGTTAGTCCCAGGTGCCTGCACTCGCTATACTGCCCCAGTGTCGGGCAGGACTGGTTTGATGACGCCGCAACTCCCTGGGAAGTCCATGTGGGAATCGAAATGCCATCTTGCAAAAATACTTCTAAGCAAGCTTATTGGGCAAACATACCAATAGACATTCATTATTGTACATAGTTGACAAATGTGGATCGTTCGCTTGTAATATTATATCTTGATTAACATTTTGCATGTCTTAGCACCACTGAGGCCTATCATGTACAGGTAACCATTCCTACCATGTTCTATTTCCTAAAAGTTGTCTCCTAATTGAATAATACTAGTTTTCTATATTTTAATTTACCAGCTTTGACCTTGTGTGGTTAATTACTTCAGAAGTCGCTCAGCTGCAAAAATGGAAATTCCTTCCTTTGAGCATTTTACCGAATTTAGTTTCTTTAGTTTAAATTTCAATAGAAGATGCCAGAAAGGGAATATATCCATATAATTATACATAAGCACATATACAACATGTACATACATACATATATATGTATATAAAAAGTTTTAGGAAATTAGATTTTGTTTGAGTATGTTCAACAAACGTAAACCTAATCACAACTCTTCCATCAAAAATGTTTACAACCAAAAATTAATTTCTTAAAAATGTTGCAATAGAAGGACTTAATATTGAATTTGGCTACTATTTTTAAACATTACATGTTTCACCCACTACTGGAAATTACACTTCTTAATGTCTTCCTAAATGTGGATTACTTCTTCTTCCTAAATGTTTTAAAGTTATATTTGTAACGCTAATAATAACGAATATATTAGAATTTTAAATTGTGGCCCCCATTTAAACCCATTTTTTTTCCCCGAGGGCTGATTTCATTCATTAACGTACCCATTTAAAGTCACGCTAAAAGTAGTTCGAAAATCGAATTTAGTTTTAAAAATGTCTCGAAATTCTTGTCTTGCCTTGGCAAATAGGATAGTTTGTTAGAGAGAATTTACTCAATACTTCAGGTGCTATAGTTTTAAAATTGACTTATCATTGTAAGTCACTGTAAAACAAATCTCCCAATGCTTTTTAGCTCGAGCAAAGGGTATATATATCTGTGTGTGTGTGTGTGTGTGTGTCTGTGTTTTATTGCAAATCACTGAATGAATTCATTTTTTTCCCTCTCATTTTTGAAAAAAAANATATATTATATATTAATTTAAAAATTTTGTCAATAAAACAAACTCTAACTTCATTTCTTACCAATTCGTTTATAAAATTAGCACCATCCAGTATTTATGTTTCAGGGATGTTTAATATTTCATAGATTTTGTAGGAAGTGTGTTTAAATTTAAAGACATATCGTTCGCAACTGTTGAATTTGAGCGAATAAACTAATTATTATGTATACGCAAATATGTAATTTAACCCTAAAGAGTTTGTTTGAATAGTTCTATCCTTCCTGTTCTTGATATAATATTCATACTTTACTGAGTAGAGAGGAAACTGAATTTATTACAATCAATTTTGTTTAATATGTATAGGGTGAACTTCTTAACCGTAGATATGCGAGATATGAGAGGTAAGTATAGCTAAAACAAAATGTGGATTACAAAAAATATGTTTTTATTCAAAATGTGCAGCTTTTGCTTTAAAAAAAAATTACTGCATCGTGAGAAAAGATAAGAAATAGATAAGCCAAAAATTTAAACAGATGACAAAGAATATATTAGTGCCTTAAAAGCGTGTGTGTGTGTGTGTGTGTGTGTGTATATATATTTATATACATTTGTTTAGTCTCTACTACTAACACAATTCTAATATATTAAAATATTCACACTGATTTAAAACATTAGTGAATTAATTTTGAATATTATTTATTTATTTACAAATAAAGTATATTTGAAGAATAAAATTGCATAATTATGGTGATCCAAAGTAAGAAATATTATCTTTGACTGATAGATTATAAATATATTTTCTATTTGTGACATCTGAAGTGACGTTTCCTTGACCTACTCTTTTGTAAATTATTTTTCTATGTAATCAATTTCTGTAGGATATTTGAATACTTTCCATGAAATGATTCCATTTATTAAGAGGTCTATAAAACATTGCGAAGTTGGATTAGGGTTATTGAAACTTACGTATTTGATTGGAGTACTAATTTATTTTAATGATTTCTGTTCTTTAAAAGAAATCATAGAATAAATCAAACAAGATGAACGGTGAAATCCCTAGAACAATTTTTACACTTCGTAAACTTCACTAAGTTGTACTGGAATAAGACTTTAATACTGTGATAAAACTTTTTCTGAAGTTAAGTCATAAATAACTGAAATGCTTGAGCGTTAATAATACTTAAGTATATATATACAGGAAAGATTCAATAGAATGTTCTGTTTTGGAAAGAGTTGTTATAAACTTACCTAAAATGTAATGTATTGCAGATTGTTGTTTTTGTGTTGTTGAATAGAAATAAAATGAGTTCAAGTATAAGTAGTGTAAATAAACAAGATGTGTTTTGCTACATATGTGGTGAATACAAGTTAAAAAAAAACCCAGAAAAACTGTTAGTGAATTTGTAAAGAGAGCTTATCTGGGATACATTGGTGTTAGTCTTAGTGATTAGGATTAAACCTGGACACCGCATTTGTCTGTAAAACTTGTACAGAACATTTACAACAGTGGACTGACGGGGAAAAAAAGTTTCAGCATAACGATAGTTTGTGGATAACCCCAAAACAACTTTGATGAATGCTACTTCTGCCCAGTAAATATTACTGGAATCGATTNAATTATCATGAAATAAACAAAAAAGTAATAAGAGAGATGGAGAAGTTATTATCTGTGGAAATATACGATTGATGAGTTTCAGTCAAAATGTTTTTGATCATAATTGAAAATGCTTTTATTTGATGATTTTGACAGACTCAACTACCTCATCAACCAAAATAATAACAGCAACATTTGTTAAAAACTGGAGAATATAAACATTTATATATTATCAGTTACTTGAAATGAATAATACCATGTAAATCATAAAACAAAATAAATATGTCTAAGGATCATTATCAGCTATTATATAAAATGATTAAAAAGAAGCAGTTTCCACTGCTTGATGAGTGAGATAAATCCTCTTCTTAAATCTTGTCAGTTTAAAACTCTTCTGGGTTGTGAAAATTAAAGACATATTAGGAAATAAATTTAATGCTACAGGTAACAGCAACACCTACAATTATTCACTTACCTTGTAATCATCTTTAGATCAGCATCAGACATTCACAAATAGTGGATAATTTTTAATAACATTTAAAACTCTTCCAACAAACATATAACATAAAAATTTAGTAACTGTAATAATCGAAACTTGCACTCCAAGCTAGTGGAGTGAAATTGCCATGTAGAAAATTCTATATGGAAGTGTGGCCTCTATACTCTATGGTTGAATTGTAAAATGTCTGATTGGTTTTCTGTTTCAACTGCAATATTATTCTTTACAGTAGGCATATTATTTATACATTTTATCTTATGTAAACATAGATGATAAAAATTGTCAATAAAAATGATAAAAGTAATGTGATATGATAGCTTAATCTAATAACAAACTAGTTATTTTATAAATAAATACAACACAAACATTATTTTATTCGAATAACTACATTTTAATTAGGACTAAGGAATATTTTAAGTTTCTGAACATTTGAATTCTAATGAACATGAGGTTTGTTTGTGGAAGGCATTAATGAGGTTCTAAAAGGCCTGAAATATAATGAGAAATTAAACATTGATGGAAGGAGATGGAGAAGTCATAAGAAAGAATGATACAGATGAAATCCTCGGGCAGTCCGAAAAGGTGCCTTTCCCAAAACTACAAGATATAAGTTAAAACTTCATCTGCATAGTAATAGGTCTGTTGAAGAATATTGTTGCTGGAGAAGGCTAGAATAGACTCTTCGCCAGTGTAGGTACATACTCTGGAAAATGAGAATGAATCCCAAAATTTTACTGAAATGTAAATTTGTGAAAGAAGCTTTTAAATCTAAACTAACAGCAAGCAAGGAAGATGATGGCATTCTTTCTCACAAATAATGTAGGAGGTTTCGGACAGATAGCTGCATCAGTTTCGTAACCTACTAATCAGAGATTCAGAGCCTAATCTAAAATTGCTTCAGACTCAAACAGGAGCATGGCAGCTTGGATTCACCAGATGCAGATGAGGTTTAAGCAGCTGTCACTAAGCTAAAATAATCATAAAGCCCAAGCCTGTTGTAATTATGTATATATATAATATGTATATCTATGTATACATAAAATATGTAAATTGATTTACCAAATTAGAAAATTCTCTATGACAGGGTACTGTGGAACTGTTATACAATCCACAAAAAGCACAAACAAATTTCTGTACTCCAAACTAATTATACACTATATGTAAAAAATATTTTCTTCCAATTATTAAGAAAATCCCCAGTATTTTAAATTTTTCTTACCAATAATTAAAAAATGTGTTGAAAAAATAACATTTTACTTAAAAAATCATCAAATCTAGGGTTTAATAATTTTAAAGAAATGTATTTCATTTAAAAAATATTTTTAATGTATATTTTCTAAAACAAACAATTGTCTTAATGTTTTCACAAATCATTATATGATGATAATAATAAGGATATCAAATATGGGGATCAAGCTGTTTTCTTTTTGATTTCAGAAAAACTTATTTTGATGAATGAAGAAATTCCTATGAAAAAAAAATGTAGTATTTAAAATGACTAAAGTAATTTCATTTAAAATAAACTCCTTAATTTCTTTTAAAAAATCAAGTTTTATATTAAATAATTTAAAATAAATCAATATATAGTGCTTGATTTCCTTTGAGCTAAACAGGAAATAGATACTATAAATGTTTACAATTTATGAGTCACTTAAACATACAGATAACAGGCTTAAACATGATTTCTCAGTCAGAAATCAGAGCTCACCAGTACACACCTTATCAAATTATGAGTTGTAAGTAGAATCTGTATCAAACTAAGTTATTTATTCCTAGAACTTTGTAGTCTTAAATCAAATTGTTAAACAGTAAAAATTATTTAAAATATTGGAATAAAAAAAAAAAAATCCATGATTTTAAATCTATTGTCTTATTAAACTAAGATTATGATAGTTTGATTTAAATAAAATTGTTTTGTAGAAACATGTTTTCAATATCTTATAGTATTTAATTATGCATTTATTGAGTCTTTTATCTCTTAGGAATATTATTTATGAATAAAGCTAAATTTAGAAAACATACTACACTAATTGAAACAGTTATTACAATGCAGCATCTGCTTATTTTAGAAGTCAATTAAATTAGTTTTAATTTTCAAAGCATAAAGTCGTAAATATGGACTATATTAATTTATTTGTATTTCATATTTGTTCAAATAAAGTTTTTATATTTATCTCTCCTAGAAATAAACATTCTATTAATCTATAACAATTAATTTAAGTAACCTTCCTTTATGTTATGTTTGAAAAAGAATAGCAACAAATTATTCTGCAAATTGATTTTTTTTAATTAGCTACAAGTCCATCAAAATATGCATTTAAATATAATATTAGACAAGAGATGAAAGGGAGCCAGAAATCTTACTGAGGTAGTAAGATTTTTTTTTCTAGCTCCCTTGCATTTCTTGTATAAAATTTAACGTGGGATTCAATACCACAACTAAAATCATTATTTAAATATAATATTGTCTGTTATAAAAATGGTACAAAATTAACTTTTATAATTTGAGTATATTTGGGAATGCCAAGGTACAAAATGAATTACTCTAAATAGGAATGAGAAACAGGCAAATTTATATATATATAATACCAAGTTATAGATATAGTGTTTCATTATGAAAATATTTTGGCCTGTCAATAGAACAATATCACCATTCTTCAAGCAACTGAGATTATATTTCTTGAGGTTATTCAATGAAAATACTACACCTGGCTATAAACTATCAAATTTAAGGTAAAAGGGACCTAAAATTCATAAAAATAATAAGGAATACCCCTCCACTCACTATTGGCTAGTTGTATTTCAAATAATATAATTTTTAATAGGATTTTCTTGAGGTTTCAAATGGGATTCTTGTCTTGTATTAGTTACATCAAAGGCAGATTTAAAAAAAAAAATATGATAGAGTACGTTCATAATAAAAAAAAAAAAAAAAACTTATTCATAGAGCACACTTCATGAGAAAAATGAATTAAAACTTCTTATAATGATTAGTCAGTTTATGACAATAATAATGCCTCTTTAGGAAAGTATGTCACCACTGGTAAGAAAAGCGAAAACTTGTGATGTAGATAGAATTTCCAACCATCAATCCATTTCACCATACTGAAGATTTTCAGTATCCAAAAACATACTTCACCTGCAGGGGTGACAACTACACCATTTAGAACTGGCCTTCGGATTTGATATCAAGCTTCTCTATTTTGATATTCTTTCACTTTAACTGAGGAACATGTAGCCAACCAAATATTTTAAGATCCTTCTAAATCATGCATGTAGGAGCATACATTACAATACATAGTAAGAATATATGCATTCAAGTATTACTGGTAAAATAATTTAATAGATTAATTAAATTTCCCTTCTTCTTAATTCTTAATAAATTTATTATGTAACGAGAATGATAGACATATTTTCTTATGATAGATTTTCAAAAAAGGTTTCACTATCACAACATTAAAAAAAAAAGAATCTGTAGGAGGAAGANGGAAAAAAAAAAATAAACTGTGGGGCTGTTTCGTCTATGAATCAAGTCAATAACTACATGAGAAACTAGTCTTATTCTCTCTAAAAAATTCCTTCATTCTGATATATTTAATGACAGCCAAAATAGTTTTGTTTGTCCTTATATTAAAATTATTTTTTGAGGGGAGGTTATTTTTAATTTATGAACAGAATATTCCAATTACTTAATTTTATTGTATTATTTTTCTGAATGAACTCATGAAATAAAAAAATATTTCATTTCTAATGTCATTAATTACGAGCTAAGAAGATAATTTGCATGTATTTCGAAAATCAAGGTAACAACTAACAGATAACTAGCCATAATGACTAAAGAAAAAGGTGATAAAATTAGTATTATTCAAAGACAATCCATTTAATATCATCACACATGATGAATGTGTGCAATGAATTGCATGATTCCATTTTTGGCACCTCAAGAATGGCCCTATCTGACTACTTGATGTGTTCAGTTGAAGACCAGATGTAAAAGCCTTTATAGGGTACTAATACACATGTGATAAATTTAAATTTTATAGTCACACCCCTCACTTTCTCTACAAGTTTCTGAAGAGATTTTTTTTGTAGGGGGGGGGGGAAGAGTTGTTAAAGTCCTCCATTAAAATTATCCTCAGAGCTTGAATAGTTAAGCTCTAAGTAGTTATTATTGGCATTAATAAGCAAACAAGTGCTGAGTTCATTGGGAAACTCAATTATTTTTATTTTCTGAAAAAAACTATTTAAAATATAAACCAAACACTTATCTTATTTGATGAAAGTGTAAAAAGACTGATAACTATGTGAAAAAGTAACTAACTACATACTAACAAACAAAATATTGATGTCTATCAGAAATTGCAATTATTGGAGATATGTATAAAGTCACTTATTAAAATAATGATTAAAAGGATCTAATAAACAACACACCTATATCCAAGTATACACAAGATGTACAAGAATGGTCATGTGGAAACAACATGGAACAGAAAAAAATTATATTATCATTATTTCTATTATGTAGCAAATATTTTGGATCATATTTTTATCATCTCTTAAGTAGGATCGGGGAAAAATACAAGAAATTTTCAAATGAAATCATGGTAAAATATTAAAAATGTACATTTGACACACTAATGTTTTTTTTTTAAATTTTTCAGGTACATAGAATTGAAAGAATTGAGAAGAAAGTGCTGAACAAATTATAAATGATGATGAACAGATGGTCAGGGCCCGTATTAGTACTGTAGCTTATTTGTGGACAATTTCCATCTTTTATTCCAACCCCTTGAGCACTTTCTTTATGTAAAAACATTTAAAGAAAAAGGTAAAGTTGAAAGTAACAGTTTAAGTTTCATTAATTGCAAGCAAGTTAATCACTGTAAGCATGAAATTGAGACCCTGCCCATTGTGACAGAAGGTTCCAATTTTAATCTGTAAATATTGTTTTTATAAAATTATATATTGAGCTGCTGAAAACACATCAGAAAAATATGCAAAATTAGTAGAGGAACATAAAGTTTTAAATTAAATAAAAGGTTTTTTTTGTTGTTTTTTTTGTCCATTTGCTTCAACTAAAACAAATTGATCATGTGTATTCAGTTAATAAAGGCCAAATAAAAAATAAACAAAAAAAAGAAACTTATGTCTGCTTATATCTATTTAAAAAACTCTGTATTTATAAACTAAATAAATTGAATTGTTTAGTCAACTTTATATATATATCATATACCATTCCGCTTAATTTTAGACCCCAAAAATGTCTCATGCATTATGTGCCACATCATCCATCCAGCAGAGTTTGGGCTATTGAACCTCCTTGGGTTCTTGTTGGTGTTTTTTTTTTTTGGGGGGGGGGTTCATTGGTCTAAAATGCCTGGTTGAAAGAATAGATAGGTTTGCATTCTACTTTAAGAAGTTGTCACAGACAACTCTTTACCTCACCACCACAACAAAAAATCTCATTTGTAGAGGCATTGAACTGAACATTGTGAGCAATGTTCATTAGTTTTTTTAATAAATCCATTTTATACAGAATTGGCATGCTTCCATTTCAATATGGGGAAAAAAAAAAATAAACTGTGACAGGGGTTCACGTTAAATGAAAACTGTAAAAGTAGTAGTGCCGTGATTTTTTTTTTTTTTTGCTGGAAACTCTTATACCTGTAGTGTTAAAAGTTTTTTAAGCCTGCAACATGATTAAAAATTTATTCTTATTTTTGCAGGGTGACATGGAGAAAACATTCCGAGATCTTAAAGAAAGACTGTTCCAGAAAAAGTCATCTGTAAGTTCAGTAATTTCTTCCTTCTCAGCTTTATGTTAAAATGAAAAACTAAGAAATTTTCAATAACTAAAGCAGTTAGACTTAATATCTATAAAGACAAATATTTGGATAACTCATACAGAACACAGACAGGAAGGGTCAGACAACTTAATGATTCATAGCCACTAAATGGGGAAGAAGCAAAGAACTTCTAAGAAAAAATGAATAAGAACAAATACTATTGTATAGCAATGTCTAATAATATAGAGCATTACAAAATAGCATGCAGTACATTACATTGATTAATTAAATGAGTATAATGTAGTTACTTTTTATTCTAATAATAAGAATATTTGTTAGGTTGATGAAATCTATGATCTAAATAACATTTTTATACCTAATGACAATATCCTTTTGAGCCACATCCTCTAAACTATAAAAATCAGATACATTATCCATAGAATTATTTAATGATGAGCTTTAAACTTATCCTTTAGCTTTGAGATCCAATAATCAATCCTTAATGTCTCAGATTTCATGACAGATGACAGTTGATAGTCTTAATTGGCTAACATGAACTTTGAATCAAAGAGACCTAGAAGTAAGTGCTGCCAAAGTAGCTTTAGGCCAAGATGTTCTCAACTTATGATTGGGTTTTGCTTTAGTTATCGACTAAAAAACTTCACAATGGCCAACAAATCGTTCAATATCCAAATCTATTTCAGTCCACCTTATGTATGACCTTATAAATAACTTTGAACAAACCATTTTCTGATGACCATGATTTAACAAGATGAAGAATGTATATGTACTTTGCTGTATATGTACATAATGTTTCCCATGCATTGCACAATCGTCTGAGATATGTATATCTATTACATATATTAACGTTGCAGTGTAGGATCTAATAGAACTCAGGATCAATCATTTTCTAAATTTACAACTTCAGAAAAAAATAGATCTCAAGTTTTCAGAGCAACCTTAATGTACGGAACAATAGGCTTCAAGAGATGTAAAAATTTGCTTTTTGGTACATTAACAGGACTTGACAACAAAATTTGAGGCAGTGCATTATTGTCTCAAGGAAATATTCTCCTAGAATAACAATTCAAGAATCAAGAAATAAAGGATCCTGAGAAAGACCTTTGCAATAGACCAATGTATAGGTTATCAAGTTGGAAACATATTGAACTGCATGAAACATTTTTGTAAACAATGACTTGTTAAATACCTGGGAAGAAATTTCCATGTGGTAATGGATTATCACTTCTCAATGCTTCTTTGATAGATATCACATCTTTATTGCCAGAACAATATCTATAAAGACTCAGGGATCTGATAAAGAATACTTATATTTCAAGATTAGGCAAGATATACGAGGGTACACGCACATTGAAAAAACACTGGAGGGCCAGACATCATGTTGCCTCAAATCCTCTACATCCCCAGCCATCCCTACAAATAACACTAAATGGTAAAGATATACACAACAGAACACATATATTTCTAATTCTTCCAGCCAACATTTGTACCAGCCAGCTTTTCAGCATTTTAAAATTTAATTTTTAAAACTAGTTTCAAAAATATTGATGGTGCGATTCCCTTAGCCATGAATAGCATCTTGGAATTCTTTTTTTTTTTCCTTCAAATCAGTTACGATTTAAAGTATTTTGTTGTAATGTTTAATTTTATATGTTACTTAATATTTTCAAATTTCAAATTTATTCTGATGGACATATTTTTAATGTCTATTTATGTGAAAATATTAAGTTTTCAGATNCTTGGAATTCTTTTTTTTTTTTCCTTCAAATCAGTTACAATTTAAAGTATTTTGTTGTATTGTTTAATTTTATATGTTACAAATTATTTTTCTTCATATATTCGTATGAAATTTCCATGCTCATGTTTCTTTAAAATCAAATTAGAAATGATCAGAATATTATCTAATATTATAAGAATCCAGATAAAAATGATTTTATAAAACCTTTTAATAAAATTAAATATGATTTTCAATAATTTTTTTTTTTAAATTGCAGACAGAAGAAAATTTTTTTTCTCAAATCAGAATAATCTGAATTTAAAAACTATTCAGTTAAGGTACTAATATGGAGATACATTCAAAAAAGGGAAAAAATATAGAATTCAATGAATTTGTCAATGGAGAAAAACTCCAAAAGGTTTAAGAGTTTAACAAAAGAGAAACATTAATTTTATTTTTATAGAGTTTAAGAAAATGCCAACTCCTTAGTAGTTTATGGAACATTGCAATTATTGTTTATTACAACATGTTTAGTGTTTAGCCTCTATATTTGCTGAATTTACTGTTTAAAAATCAAATTCTTTTTCACCTATTTCTTAACAAATTGTCGAACATTTTAGAATTATTTTCATTAGTAATGTGGTCATTTGCTGACAAATTTTGTTGCCTCACCCTTGTGAGCCATAATGACCACTCACAACAAAATTGAAATTCACAGTTATCGCCCAGTATGGATCTTATGTATCTATGCTACTCTTGTGTGAAGCACATTTTTCATATCTACCTTGAATATTAAAAAAAAAAAAAATTCTATCTGTTGAAAGTCAAGCCGCNTTTTTTAAATTGCAGACAGAAGAAAATTTTTTTTCTCAAATCAGAATAATCTGAATTTAAAAACTATTCAGTTAAGGTACTAATATGGAGATACATTCAAAAAAGGGAAAAAATATAGAATTCAATGAATTTGTCAATGGAGAAAAACTCCAAAAGGTTTAAGAGTTTAACAAAAGAGAAACATTAATTTTATTTTTATAGAGTTTAGGAAAATGCCAACTCCTTAGTAGTTTATGGAACATTGCAATTATTTTTTATTACAACATGTTTAGTGTTTAGCCTATATATTTGCTGAATTTACTGTTTAAAAATCAAATTCTTTTTCACCTATTTCTTAACAAATTGTCGAACATTTTAGAATTATTTTCATTAGTAATATGGTCATTTGCTGACAAATGTTGTTGCCTCACCCTTGTGAGCCATAATGACCACTCACAACAAAATTGAAATTCACTGTTATCGCCCAGTATGGATCTTATGTATCTATGCTACTCTTGTGTGAAGCACATTTTTCATATCTGCCTTGAATATTAAAAAAAAAAAAAATTCTATCTGTTGAATGTCAAGCAGCTTAGAACCACAGATTATTAGTAAAATCTAAAATAAAAATTCATTTTGAATTTCTTTCATGTTCTGTTTATTAAAACTTGATAAGTTTCTGACCTGCAATATGACCACAGTTGTAGTTCAGTTCAGCTCCCATGTATTGAAATTCTTTTAGTGGGCTTCTATAAAAAAAAATGAAGTTAATCATGTTGGGTTAGGATTAGGATCAGGTTATAGGGCAATTAACATCATGGTGATGTTGGGGTTTATCTAGGGTTAAATCTGTAATCCATTCTTTTAAATGTTTCTGTTTTTTAGTGCTTGTTTACATTACGTTATTGTACTTGGTGTGCAATTGGTTATACATACACAAATATAGATACAAAACCATTTAAAAAGCAAAAATATAAATTATTTAACTTAAAAAGTAAAATAACAATTAAAATTGAAACAATAGATAAACAATTTTAATATAGCAACAATATAATACAATTAGATTTATATAGTGAATTAGAAAGACTTAGTTGATTTTTAACATTACGTTATTGTACTTGGTGTGCAATAGGTTATACATACACAAATATAGATACAAAACCATTTTAAAAGCAAAAATATAAATTATTTAACTTAAAAAGTAAAATAACAATTAAAATTGAAACAATAGATAAACAATTTTAATATAGCAACAATATAATAAAATTAGATTTATATAGTGAACACTACAATAAAACATAAAAGTAAAATTAACTATTATTTTTTATTTTCAATTTCCTTATGTATGTGAGACAAATTTTATAATTTGATGAAATGAATTGTGAAGAATTGAACTATTTGTTTTTGATTACGTTGTGTTATTAAGGGTTCAGCATGATAGGAGAATTATGTTCGAGAGAGACTATAAGCAGTGGTATTCAGAAAGACAGGATTATTTGTGTCGAGGATTATTGGGATTTTTAATAACAATCAGTAATGCTTGAGCAAACCTATTGAGAACATCAACTCTTTGTATCTTTCCTGGATGACCTGTTAGGTTTCTCGAATTTCTGAATATGGATGTGTACCTTCCGTTCAATCTTTCTTCTATTAGCTCTTCAACTGAAGGGAGCTTCAAGATTTTTGTCTTTCTATACAAAAGGACTGAATGAAATACAGCTAGATATTTTTGCATTTCAAGACGATTACTGCCATTAAGGACAAAGGATTCTTTTTATCCTTTAATTCCAGACATCCCCACTCATCCTAATACCCTCTTAGCCCTCTTTGCATTTGACAAAGTGATTCTCTCCTCTCATCCTGATCCCAAAACAGCTTCCAAAATTTTACAAAACCACCTTGATACTATTCAGCAATGGTGCAGCAAATGGAGAATTAAAATAAATGAGTCCAAATTTGTAAGTTATTACAAAGATTATAAAATAATGTGCAACAATAAAAGATGCAGAATGTAGTGCTTCATAATTTCTATGATGTAATCTATGAAAAACATAAANTTTCCAGTATAATAATAAGTATGGAATGTAAAGAATAAATAAGCTAATGCAAGTTTACAATAAAAGTATACGTATAAGATATGAGTATTTAAGTTTATATATGTAAATTGTAAGTATAGGATGTACAAGTGTAGTTAAAATAATTAATAACAATAAACAGTTATAAATTTATAAAATTTAATACTAATTACTAGATTTAAAAAACAGAAACAAAAAGAACAATAATTGAAATTAAATTTTATCTAAATGAAAAAATTAATTAAACATATATTCAAGAGAAAAAAATTATGAGAGGGAAAAAACATATATTGTTTTTGATGTCTAATTATTTTCTTTATAAACTTTATCAATTTTTTTTAATGAGTATCTCTCATTTATTTCTTAGATTTTTTTTCAAAAGAGATTTTAAGGAGATTTTTGAGTTCTGGATGTAGATTGTCCCTCAATAAATTCGCTTCTACAGCTCTTGTTTGGTATTTCAGTAATGACTTGTTTTTCAGTACTGTTCTGTAGGCAGGAGTAGTATACAGACATATATTAAAATTTTGTATGTTTGTTTATGTATAACATCACAAGGACGGTATAGAGAGTCTATAATTTTAAATCTATAAAAATAACTGTTGACTGTACCATATCCTGTAATGGCACGAGCTTGGTAGAAGTCTGTCCATTTGTTTAATTTTTTATAAGTATGTCTATATGTCAGGTATAAATGTTTATAAGTATCTACATTTTTATGTTTATTCCAATCTGGATTGCCATTGTATAAGTGTCTGTTTGTGTAATAGATGTTTTAGGTGTTGTTTTTAAATACGTTCACATACATTCTTACACACATTCAGGGAAGGATTTCTGGAAGCAGAGTTTGCTGATTCATTCTCATGTATAGTTAATGCTCTTTTATCCAAGTAAAAACTAAATGAGAGGGAGGGAGAGTGAAAAGGAGAGGGAGGAAGAGAAGAGAAAGAGAGAGAGATGGTCCAAATTCTTAGTTTCTCAAGTATAAAATTTATGAAGATCAGTTGAATTTTTTTTTAAATTCGCATCTCAGTAAGTGGAGAAGTTTTAAATAAATATAATACTCACTTACCTTTCCCTCCCTGTGTCTGGGTTCTCTCTGGAGGCTATAAGAAAGATATATCTCCATTGATGTGTTAGTAGCATTAAATTTCTCTAAGTCCATCTAGTTTGAGTTTATTTATAGAATGAGGTTTATTTAAGGACCCCTTAGAGATTAAGATCTTAAAATAAATTAGTTGCAAATAGCAAAAATAATGAATTAGAACCAACAAATTATAGATAAATTATCAAATAAAAGAATAATATTAAAGATAAATAAAACAACAGACCCATAAAAAAGAAAAAGCCCCTCAATAGTTGGTGCTGTGTTCCCTAAAAAGGCTCACATTCAGAAGAATAGGGAACACACTAAGAAAACATGGGCTATGTGTAGCGTTACTGAGAGTCAAAGTCTCAGGGACCACCTTAGCCATTTATAAGATCCAACACTGAAGGTGAAAATCTGGGTTATACAAAATACAATGTGGCTCTTGTTCAAGTACTTATATTGGACAGACAGATAGAAAGCTGTAGCGACAGTACCAAAAGCATTTCAGAAAATCACAAGCTAGCGAATTTAGAAGTCACATAGATTTAGAAAATACTGAGGGGGGTGATCATTCAGTCACTTTCTTCATATCTAGCTGCATCTAGAGCTGCCAAGGCAAGAGCACTTATTGTATGGTAAACAACTGGATATCTCTCATTTCCTTTCTCTCTCTCTTCTTTTAGATAATAAGGTTATAATAAATATTTTTTAGTTGAAATGAAAGAAATTGTATTTATGGTATGAATGTATATGAGTCCGTAAAGTTACCAACTTTCGTAGGATATTATATTGTTCATTATATATTATATGTACAGTCTATATATTATAGATTTGTTTTAATAATTATATTCTTACGATAGTTTTAATTTATAGTATATTATAATGTTTCTAGTATATATGATTTTTTTCATCTGATTAATATAAGATAAATTTTATTATGCACTGAATAAAATGATTTTGTATTTTGGTGATTGGTGACTGAGCTCCAAAGATGGAATCAGTGATTCTGAAAGCGCTCAGCCATTAGAGAAAATATGTACAAAGCACAAAGTATTGGATAATATTTGATAACCCTAATTGTTATCAACCTCCCTACAAGTGCAAATAAAAAAATTAAAGTAGTACAATTTTTCTAATATTTTGTGTTTTTATGAAAGAGCTTATATAATGAAATATATGTAAAAGAATCTGGTAATATTTGTTATTAAATAATTTATAAAAATGGTTATGAAGGAAAATTCTTAAATATATAAGAAGGTCTTTTTAAATTAGTTTATTTATTCAAGCAGTAATAGATTTTATTTTAATGAATGATGAAGGGAATTTTAATGATCCCAACCTAATTTGTAAATCCTTTTCTTGATTGGGTATTTTTTTTTGTTTTATCGACATATGCTTCAGTACTGTTGTGAATGGCTCCAAGGTTTTTGTAAATTACGTTAAATCTGTCAGTATGTTGAATGAGTTTTTTAATTGTATATAATTTTTGAATTTAGTGTAGTTGAAAAAGCCTATAAGTAGTTTGAGATAGGATTTAATTAGGGCAATGCAAATTTTTTTGGATGCAGTAGGAATATAGAGAAAGAAGTATGGGTTCACTGATAAGGTTCCCAAAATCCTTAATTCTTTCAACTCCCTTTAACTCCACTTAAAATTTACAATAGGACTTGCATATAATATCAGAAACCATTTCTTGACTTACTTTCCACTCCTTCCATACTCTAAGAGTACTATAGCATGTATAAGAAAATAAAAAAAATCGTCACCCTCTCCCCCCGACAGACATAAGTTCAACTTTGACGAATTAATACTTCTGGTGTTGATCCAATCTTTAAAAATGACTTTTAGCCTAGCCCATTCACATCAGACAAAGATTATATTTCTTCTACTTACAGTAAAATTTTGCATACCCTAGAACAAAAATTACCATAAGACCACTTCGAACCACCCAACCTTTCACTTTCCCGCATTAACCTTTCCAATAACCTCAGGCCACTTTTCTCTTCATAAAACACTGACTCTCATCAGAATTTTCTCCTTACCAACCATCCCTTCCCCATCAACCACCTTCAATTCCTTTCCTAAAATGTTATATAAAATAATTCTCAGTCATGATTAAGTAACCCTAAAGTAAGAGACTCGCCTTCTCTCTCTCTTTATTACCCCTTAGTTATGTGCCCTTTACAAATTTTTTAAATGCATTTTTAATTTTTGTAATTTATTTCNTACCCTAGAACAAAAATTACCATAAGACCACTTCGAACCACCCAACCTTTCACTTTCCTGCATTAACCTTTCCAATAACCTCAGGCCACTTTTCTCTTCATAAAACACTGACTCTCATCAGAATTTTCTCCTTACCAACCATCCCTTCCCCATCAACCACTTTCAATTCCTTTCCTAAAATGTTATATAAAATAATTCTCAGTCATGATTAAGTAACCCTAAAGTAAGAGACTCTCCTTCTCTCTCTCTTTATTACCCCTTAGTTATGTGCCCTTTACAAATTGTTTAAATGCATTTTTAATTTTTGTAATTTATTTCCAGTTTTAGTGTAATTACTGATAAATTTGTACTGTAGATTACACACTCATATTGTCTTATTCATTCCTTTTATTTTATATTTGTAAATATTTTTTTTTCTTATTTAGACCTGTTTTTATAATGTATTTATATGTTTTTTCTGTTAGAGCTGAAGAAGGCCACAAATTTAAGCCAAAATGTTAGCAATAATAAAAACACTTTTGTTTACAAATTAGTTTTTATTTATTCTAATCCCAAGATCCCAACTAACTCTTTCTCATTTGACTGTCAACTAACTTCTAAAAGAAAAAAAAAAAAAAAAAAAAAAAAAAAAAAAAAAAAAAAAAAAAAAAAAAAAAAAAA
>KZ808082.1:182615-203140 GCA_000696205.2 Oncopeltus fasciatus | reverse complement strand
ATATATAATCCTTAACTCACTTATAAAAAGTTAGTCATTTATTACAGCCAAGAAATTTAAATTCATAAAATTATAACTTGATAAGTGTAACTATTATTATTATTTTTTTTATGTTATATGGTTAGAGTAAAATTGTACAACAGAACTGTTATAATTGGGTTTAATAATTTTGGAATATTTAAATATTTAACAATAAATCGTAAATCATAAATCAATTTTTATATAAGGGAACAGGAAATTGCCATATTTTAAATATTTTTTATTTAATTGATTAAAGTATGCCGTTTGTTTTGGTCAATATTGAAGCAATTGGCTGCTTTATTTGTAATTTTTACTTATTATGAGTTTTACAATCTCATTTCTTTCTTCTTTTGGTTTGTGATGTAAAATTTTAAATCAATGCACTTTGTTGGGGTTTGTAATTTGTTTTTAGAAAAATCAGCAAATTCTTTAATTTGTTTTAAATTATTCACTCATGGGTTCATAAAAAATTAATTTTGACAATTAAAGAAAATAAAGTTAAGATTGAGGTCACTATTATTGAAGAAGGTAAAACTGAATTTTTGATGAGCTATGACTAGAACCTATTATTTTATTTAAAAAAAAAAAAAGATTGTATTATATAAAGATTGGCAAAATATCTTAAGTAACGGGTGTCCAATAATGTTTTTAAATATAATTCATGGTATATGAACTATGAATTTGTTAAATTAATTAAATTTATTGGAAGGCTGATGTCTTCCATTGCTTATTCTTGTGTTCTTCAGCTATCTCAGTTATTTCGGGTTATTATGTCTCTGCGATTTCTGTAGATGGTAAGTAGTATATGTTGTTAGAATTACCAGGCCTAGTTATATACTTCAGTTTGTGTTTACTTGATGAGGTTGACATGGGTATTGGGCGTAAATGTTTAAGTCCATAGGATATCCGACATAACCAATTACTCATAGAAATTTAAGGATAACTTTGGATTCCTAGGTGCAAATTAATTTAGTCTTGGTGTGATGAAATGCTGTTTAGTTGTAAATGAATTTCGCCTTGGGGTANTACTCGTCTATGGTTTATTATAATAATTTGTTTACTTATTAAATTATTTGTCATATATTTTAATTATCCCCCCAAAAAAAAAAAATTATTTATAGAATTCGTATCCACGAGGAGCAGAAATTGATAACTCAGCTTGTACACTTAGCTAGTTAGTCTAGTTGGTTCGTCATTCCAAAAATTGATAAATCTACTATAACAATTAGAAGACTCTAGCCTGATACACATAAAATACACTAATATCTACTTAACTTACCAGCTAAATCAAAATTGCGCCAGGAAAAGATATATCTTGATGTCTTAATTAGAGGAGACTTAGATTGCTGGAGAGTTACAACTTGAGTAGAGAACGAACTCGCTCAAGATCCTAAAGGAGTTTTGATGATTTTGTGTGAAATGTCCTGAGATCAGTAGTTATAAATACGTGAGTATTTACCATTAGACTTTGGTGTAAAAGACGCAACTTAAGCGTTCATACATACTATGGTGTGCATACTGGTGTCTCTAAATTTCACTCATCATAACATTTTCAGTTATTAATAAATTATTTTCTTTTTACTTAGCTGTCCCCTTGCTTGTCACTAAGTATCGGGGGAGCACAGCCAAGATTGCCATTCGTCCAAATCCAAGGCTTCCCGATGAAAGGCAATAACTAATAGTATATATTTGTATCTGTATACAATATATATTGTTATCAATTCTACAACACTTATTTATTGCCCGATTAGTTTCGTGTTTTTAATAGCCTCTTTGGGGGCTTAAAATATATATTAAAATTTATAACGTTAAGCCTTCCGCTTTGAAAGCTACATCAAGACTGAAAAGAAACCCTCGAGTAAGGTTAAAGAAGGTTGTTTACAATCGATATTTGTATTCTCTAATTTTCGATTATAANTTATTATGTCTCTGCGATTTCTGTAGATGGTAAGTAGTATATGTTGTTAGAATTACCAGGCCTAGTTATATACTTCAGTTTGTGTTTACTTGATGAGGTTGACATGGGTATTGGGCGTAAATGTTTAAGTCCATAGGATATCCGACATAACCAATTACTCATAGAAATTTAAGGATAACTTTGGATTCCTAGGTGCAAATTAATTTAGTCTTGGTGTGATGAAATGCTGTTTAGTTGTAAATGAATTTCGCCTTGGGGTAAAGTAATCAATTTGTTTAGCTAGAACTTGCGAATTAACTTTTAGGTCAAGTTTGTACTAAGTTGATGTTATATCAATGTAGTAGTAGTAGTAGTAGATCATTGAAGGGCAATCAACTTCTAGGTTATTACGCCCTATAAATCCCCCTTAATATGTCCACTATAAATTAGTTAATAAAAGACAGGAATCAGGATTATTTCGACCAATATCAATGTTGTTGGAGGTTTACTTGATTCAAATTCGTAGTCGTTTATTAGCATGGTTAGTGAAAAGTCAAGTGAGTCCGGATTTCTTGTTCTCAAAAGCATGTCATCAGTTATTTTAAGCCATTCAGTAAAAATCGAAGGACTATAATATTTCATCAGAGGTTGAGTGATCGTTAGTGATTAGTGATGCCAGCTAGTTGTAAATTAACTAACTATATTATTATTTTGTAGAAATGAAAGTGGGCTTATCCAGGGCCTTGTCAATAAGCTCAAATATTTCTAGTTGTAATTATAACAATCCATTTGCCATTGTATAGATTTAATAATATAGTTATTAGTTTCAACTATTTTGTGGAAGAATTAGTCAAAACAGATTAAACTGATTTGCTTTTCATTCTAGATATAATTAATTCGGTATTCATGTGGGATGTATCCTGAATTTTCACTATTATATAAAGTGATAACTAATTCTTAGATGATTTTAGTTGGGGTTCGGTCAAGGTAGATTAAAAAAAAAGAAAGATTATCTGCCAGTTTTTGGATCTACCTTGACCGAACCCCAACTAAAATCATCTAAGAATAATATCTACGGTCAAAAAACTCTCCATTGAAGTGATAACTAATTTTCTGCAAATAATTCGGAATCTATATGTAGGGTTTCCATCGAAGTCAGGGACCATTTATAAATATCCTCTTTTCATGAGCCCCTTCTTTTGAGTCACCCCTTGTGCCAATCTTTTTGTCTGTTATGCTAAGTAGGTCTGATTAGTGGGTTGGGCATCTAAATAAAGCGTAAAATAGTGGAAAACAATAATAATAATAGAGTTTTATAAAATAAATAGAACCTAAATTACAAATTATGATAATAAATTTGTTATTATATACATATAGCTTTTAAATTAAGCTCTATTAATTTTTTGCTCAAAATAAATTATTCACTAAAAGTATTTGAATAAAGTTTTCAAGTGGAGTTTACTTGTAATGATAAATTATTTAAGCTACTCACCTTTATTTAAAAGTAAAAAGTTTAAGCCACAGTGGGATTCGAACCCGCGTTTTATCACAAGCCAGACTTACTGTGCAATTCATGGACCCCAATCCCGCCCAGTCAGAAGCTTCTCCCAAGGGCCTCCTGATAGCATCATCTACTACTAGCCTATCATCTACTGATAGTACTATCACACTAGCCTTCCAGGAGTACGACTTAGTGCGCACCAACCAACGGAAGGCTGACTTAATGCAGTCATTAAATAACAATGGAGGATCTTTGTAAAAATAATTTACCATGATTATTTTAAAGAAATCAATAATTAAAAAAACCTTCAATCAAGTTCCATTATGGCTTAATTTTTTTTCTTATAATTATCATTACAAATTGTTATATCAAGAATTCTCTTATTCCTTTTATTTTATTTTATTTATTAATGAATAAAGTTATGTAAGAACTTACAGTGAGGTGACTACTTCCAGGCTTGTTTGTGATTTGAAGACTCGTTCTGGCATGGATATTCGACGAGCCTTCCACATCCATGTTCATTGTGGAGCTAGTAGATATCGTATCGTCGACATAACCAGATATATATATNATCAATATTCCCCCTCCCCCCTACAAAAAAAGAAATAAATTTGGCGCGAACTTCAAAGGACTTTTTCTCAAACAGAATATACAGTAGAAATCAATTACTGGTTATATTATTTTTTAACTCAGCTTTTTAAAAAAAACACTCGCACAGAAGAAAAAGACAAATGGAAGATGCTTGTATTGTGACACATTTTACAACTTAATTTGCATTATTTCTTCAGGTAGGATATTTCCTGTAAATATAATATATTTTGCCCAATCAAATTTTTCCATCGTTCCTTTTCAGAACGAACCGAAAAACATTGTCTGTATCTGGATTTTGTATAACCATGAAATTTACATATTTGTAGCCTTATTTAATAGGACCGATGAAAAAGTGAAGATATTTTTTAAATTATTATATTGACAAAATTAGATAACAATAGAAATAGGGATTAAGTATAATGTCAAGTACTGATAAACAATTTTTGTTCGATGAGAAAATGTACACAAAAGTTTGTTTGTTGATAAAAAATAAAAACATGTTTTAAAGGTTACACAGTGACATTTAACAATTTAAAGTGGGGCTTTACGCAAAAAGAAAAATTTAATTTTATAATTTGTAAGCAGAAATTAAAGAATCTTCTTAATGATTTAGGTAAGTCGCTTTTCAATGTAACAAGGAAAGCTTAAACCGCGATAAAGCGGAATTGGACAAAAAGGTGTGAGGGATTATCTGAAAAACCCCGTGGAAATACACATAAATAGATAGGTTGAAAGTTTGTGAAGGATTAAAGTCTTAAAATTATGCGGAAGGTTCTGTGTACAAAGGGAAAAATAATGAAGTGAATTTTCAAATATATATTTTACATTTTTGGTTATGTAGCTGTTGATATAGATTAAAAGTGAAAATGATATTTTACAGAAATTGGAAGTTTTTACACGCTCAGTGCATAACAAAATTTCAATAAAAATTACATTTAAGTGTGCAAGATAAACTATGAAACTCATATCATTCAAGAAAAACCCCATCATAAGTCTTACCATTGATAATTAGAAGGTATACATCGGTTTACCGTCCGATTTCCAAAGGTTGTATGCCTCAGCGATTCCGAAAAGCTGGTTAATTCAAACGAATTGCCAAAATCACTTTTTCGACCGAGCGTATGTATGCGCCGGATGCAAGTATAGATTTATAACTGAGGTCTGGCCAATCGCAAATGGTTATGTGTATCCCATATGTGTATGGAGCGGCAAATGAGATCTCTCGGCACTATTTGGTTATTGAAAAAGAGCATATATACCCTTCATATTCGTCCTTCTACTCATCTTCCATTCATAAGTTCCTACTTTGAATATTCTTAAATTACCTTTCGTTAGGATTGGTTAATACATTTTGTGTGAAATGTCCTGAGATCAGTAGTTATAAATACGTGAGTATTTACCATTAGACTTTGGAATAAAAGACGCAGCTTAAGCGTTCACGCATACTATGGTGTGCATACTGGTATGTCTAAATTTCACTCATCATAACATTTTCAGTTATTAATAAATTATTTTCTTTTTACTTAGCTGTCCCCTTGCTTGTTCCTAAGTATCGGGGGAGCCCACAGCCAAGATTGCCATTCGTCCAAATCCAAGGCTTCCCAATGAAAGGCAATAACTAATAATATTTATATATTTTTATCTATATACAATGTATATTGCTATCAATTATACAACACTTATTTATTGCCCGATTAGTTTCGCGTTCTTACACGCCTCTTTGGGGGCTTAAAATATATATTAAAATTTATAACGTTAAGCCTTCCGCTTTGAAAGCTACATCAAGACTGAAAAGAAACCCTCGAGTAAGGTTAAAGAAGGTTGCTTACAATCGATATTTGTATTCTCTAATTTTCGATCATACAAATGTAATAAATTATTAAATTTTCCATCATTCATATTTTAAATTAAAAAAAATTGTGGTAAATAAGTTATTAAAACTTAAAGTATTATTAATCTTGTAATAGTTTTTTTAAAAATAAGATATACAAATATTTCATTAATTGTTTTGCTTTTATTGAGCTTCTCCTATTTTTTAACTAGATGAATATTTTTCTTTATTTATTTGTAGTTTTCATTTTCTATCATATTTACATTTTTAAAATGGAAAGAATGATTTTATTTGATTGCATGTTTAGCACGTGAGAGAAGATTTTTTATCTCCATTTCCGTTACTTTTTGAATATTGGCAAATATGAAGAAAAACCTCACTCGAGGAGTTTTATTCCTAGTCTTGACGTAGCTTTCAAAATGGAAGTTTCATTTTTTATAAATTATGTAACATATTTTGTTTCTTACGTGACTTCTAATAACGGGAAACTCGTCAGGCAATAAATGATTATTGTTAAAATTATTGTTGTTTATTTTTGACCATTCACATTTTATCAAAAAAGTAGAGTACCGACGATCAAATTTTGAACAAATTCTGAGGTTGTACGATATTTTATTCTGAATTTAAGAGTAATCACAGCCCAGTAGGAGAGGCCCCGTATCTTCGACAACTGACCCCTTCGAGTATTTAAATCTCATCCCTTAAGAGTAAGGGTCTTCTACCCCTGTTGGTCTACAGGACTTCAAAAGCCAACCCCTCTGTGGACTAACTTTCAAAGAGAGATCCCCCATCCGCTACCTGGGAGACAGATTCCACCCAAAGGTTTAGAAATTCTCAAGTGCTTTTATTGTGAGTTATATACTCGTCTATGGTTTATTATAATAATTTGTTTACTTATTCAATTATTTGTCATATATTTTAATTATCCCCCCAAAAAAAAAAAATTATTTATAGAATTCGTATCCACGAGGAGCAGAAATTGATAACTCAGCTTGTACACTTAGCTAGTTAGTCTAGTTGGTTCGTCATTCCAAAAATTGATAAATCTACTATAACAATTAGAAGACTCTAGCCTGATACACATAAAATACACTAATATCTACTTAACTTACCAGCTAAATCAAGATTGTGCCAGTAAAAGATATATCTTGATGTCTTAATTAGAGGAGACTTAGATTGCTGGAGAGTTACAACTTGAGTAGAGAACGAACTCGCTCAAGATCCTAAAGGAGTTTTGATGTGGGTGAATTGAAAACTTTGTTAGGCCTAAGGCGATGTGTGTGAGAGCACCAACCCGACTGGAAAAGGCAAACTCTTGAGTTTGGCAAACTTTGTCGAGTATGGCTGTTAAAAATAGCTGAAACTCTTTCTGGTTTAAGTATTACTTCCTCTTAGAATTTTAGCACTTTTCAAAAGCAAAGTTATTTGTGTCCAATGGTGAAATAGCTTTAACACAATGATCTAAAGTTCTAGCTAACAAATTCAAGCGGTACTGTCATATTAAAATAAATTTGAAACTATGCAGTAGGAACAGGAGGAAACGCATGACAAACGTCAGAAATATATGGAACAAAATATATTCATAATTAAGTAAAAATTAAATTAAACATTTTTGAAGTATGTTTCTTTTGTAAGTCAAAAATGTAGTTTTTTTTCCCTATAAGTGTTAGCCTCCCTTTCAACCACTTAGGATCATGGAGTGAGAGATCATCTTCAGAATACCATCTCATTCTAATTATCCTTGGCATAGGGCAAGCTTCTATTTATCGACATAAGCTTGCCTTTGGGCGGGATTTGAACCCTGGACCTAAACGTAACCCAGCTACCCTGGCGCACCAAAGAATTATTCTTATATATAAAATAATGTTTCTTAGTTACATATTTGTAGCCTTATTTAATAGGACCGTTGAAAAAGTGAAGATATTTCTTAAATTATTATATTGACAAAATTAGACCAGTAGAAAAGTGGATTAAGTATAATGTCAAGTACTGGGAAACAATTTTTTCTTGAGAAAATGTACACAAAAGTTTGTTTGTTGATTAAAAATAAAAACATGTTTTAAGGTTACACAGTGACATTTAACAAATAAAAGTGGGGCTTTACCCGAAAAGAAAAATTTAATTTTATAATCTGTAAACAGAAATTAGAGAATCTTCTTAATGATTTTGGTAAGTCGCTTTTAAATGTAACAAGGAAAGCTTAGGTCGCTATAAAGTGGAATCGGACAAAAAAGTTGTGAGGGATTATCTGATAAACCCCGTGGAAATACACACAAATAGATAGGTTGAAAGTTTGTGAAAGTTTAAAGTCTTAAAAGTATGCGAAAGGTTCTGTGTACAAAGATAAAAATAATGAAGTGAGTTTTCAAATATATAATTTACATTTTTGGTTATGTAGTTGTTGATATAGATTGAAAGTGAAAATGATATTTCACAGAAATTGAAACTTTTTTATACGCTCAGTGCATAACAAAATTTCAATAAAAATTACATTTAAGTGTGCAAGATAAACTATGAAACTCATATCATACAAGAAAAATCCCCTCATAAGTCTTACCATTGATAATTAGAAGGTATACATCGGTTTACCGTCCGATTTCCAAAGATTGTATGCCTCAGCGATTCCGAAAAGCTGGTTAATTCAAACGAATTGCCAAAATCACTTTTTCGACCGAGCGTATGTATGCGCCGGATGCAAGTATAGATTTATAACTGAGGTCTGGCCAATCGCAAATGGTTATGTGTATCCCATATGTGTATGGAGCGGCAAATGAGATCTCTCGGCACTATTTGGTTATTGAAAAAGAGCATATATACCCTTCATATTCGTCCTTCTACTCATCTTCCATTCATAAGTTCCTACTTTGAATATTCTTAAATTACCTTTCGTTAGGATTGGTTAATACATTTTGTGTGAAATGTCCTGAGATCAGTAGTTATAAATACGTGAGTATTTACCATTAGACTTTGGAATAAAAGACGCAGCTTAAGCGTTCACGCATACTATGGTGTGCATACTGGTATGTCTAAATTTCACTCATCATAACATTTTCAGTTATTAATAAATTATTTTCTTTTTACTTAGCTGTCCCCTTGCTTGTTCCTAAGTATCGGGGGAGCCCACAGCCAAGATTGCCATTCGTCCAAATCCAAGGCTTCCCAATGAAAGGCAATAACTAATAATATTTATATATTTTTATCTATATACAATGTATATTGCTATCAATTATACAACACTTATTTATTGCCCGATTAGTTTCGCGTTCTTACACGCCTCNTAAACATCTTTGCGAATTATTTTTTAAAAATAATATAGAATTTAATAATCGGAATCCAATTTTGTACCTACTAAATTCTGTATTACTTATGTAATGGTAATATGTAATTAAGAAGATCAGATATTAAAATTTTAATTTTATATCTTTGTCTACATTTTATTTACTGAATGTAATAGGGGTAAAAATTTAATTATCTAACTACTGTGCTCCATAAAACAAAATAAAAACTCTTATTAAGTTAGATATTAACGAATGTAACTGCGAAGGTTTGAATGATTGATCGATCTTCCTCCCTAACATTAAGGAGCCAGCTTAGTGATGTAATTGTTTTTTCATAGCATTCATTTGTTTATTTCCTGTGTATAAGAACAAATGATTGATATTTATTCAGATTTATGTCCATTTTAAGTGAAACTTAAGAAATCTGCTTGTTTTATGACGTTCCTGCATGATGGTATTTTTTTTTTAAAATTCAATGAAAGCTCTATAAATTAGATTAAATTTTTTTTAAAAGAGAATACTTATATTAAATGCTCTTATTTAAAGAGTAATAATTACTCAAGAGATTATAAATTACTTAAGGGTTTAGGAGATTCTTCTGGATGAAGTGTTTTGTCGAGGGGGTTGTAGAAACTCTCTGAGCCCTTAAGGTACAAAGGACGGAGCTTAAAAGGCCTTTCTGCACAAGTATCCTTTTAATTTTGACAGGAGCAGAAGTGTCCTTTGCCTTTTTGTAATTTACGAGTCATCAATTGACTGCACTGCAGCAATTGTCGATATTGATTACTGGGCGTTTTCAACTTTAGTCAATTCGGAAGCAGATAGGAACTGAGTACTCCCAAAAAGGAAAGAAGATTTGAGAACAAATTGATGTATTTTCAAAAAGCCCAGCATTCAGAAAGTAATTTAAACATCAAAACAAAAAATCAATTTAATCGTTAAATAAATTAATTTGACGATAGTTAAAATTTTATTGTTTAATGTACTTCACACACATAAACAACTTCCAACTAATTAAACTTTTCAAGCAATTCACAAAGATCACACTCCCTTGTTATTGACTGAAATAAAAATTGTTCTAAACAAGGAAAATAAAAATATGTATCACTATTGATCACTAAACTATACCAGAATTCTCAACCCACTCAATAAGCAAACCTGTTGTTTTGGAAATATTTTAGGAATCATTTTATTGACAATATAAAATTCAGGATTTCTTACATTGAAAAAAGTGGATTTTAGCTGATTTAGAATCTGAAAATCAAGGTATTCACTTTGGTACCATAAAGCGGCTTTAAAATTTTTTTAAAACCGATTTTATGCATAAATACATACACACACACACACACACACACACACACACACACACACACACACACATATATATATGTGTGTGTGTTTGTGTGTGTGTGTGTATGTCTTTACGCGCTATAGTGTTTCCAATTTTTCAAACTTTGAATCTAAATTCGATATTTAAAGATATATTGTAAAGTGATCTGTAATATTTCATAGAGAATAACTACCTATATAAAGTGGTCAATATTCCCGTTATATCCAGAAAAAATTTATAATATTTAAAAAAAATAAATTGCTTTTTAAAAAAGATATATAAGAATGTAATTTTGAGTGTTTGGTAAGATGTCTAATCTTTCTGCGCTTCTGAATGTAATGATCTAGAGAATTCCTATCGTTTCCCTTGTAAAACCTAGCCCTAATTAGTACCATAATCCTTCTCTTCAATTTTGGGTTTTAATTTTCATTATCAAAGACGCCTGTTCCGATGGTTACAGATAAATATTTTACATTGATTGCCTAAAAATAATTTGTTGATAGATTGTATTCCTAATTGTCAAGAAAATTTCTTTGAGCTTCGAAATTGGTTTATAGACATTTTCATTTACTGATTTTTATATTCTAGTTATCTTTATTGTTTATTTCCTGGTTCTTCAGGCAGGTACAGTTTAAATCTGTTCCGTGATCGGTGTGGGGAGTAAGAGGACCTTATCATTTGCCAAGAAGGAGTGTCCTATAATGAGTATGGGTAAGAGCAGTGAGTTAAAGAAAAAATAAAAATAAAAACGGGCAGAGTGATCCAAATCCCAAAGTGATTTAAGAGAAACAAAGTTTTTCCTTCGAAACCTAAAAAAATGGCTTGGTATGCTGGCCTTATATTATTGAAAATAACTGTTAAACTTATATTATCAAATACAAAGTTTAATTACAAAATAAATAGTTACGGTACGTAAAAGTACATTTTTTAGTAATAATACATAACTATGAATTTATGTTGATTGTTCATTCGATTTCTCTTGAAGATGATTTCTCTGAATTATTCTTGTTAATAGATAGATATAGCTTAACTGATATGTAAAATGTATCGACAGTATCAATATTTCATATTGCTTTTTTTTTTGGTTTTTTTTTTTTTGCTGGGTTAACCTCCCTTGCAACCACTTAGGGTCATTGGAGGGAGGGGCTATCTACATGTTGCCACCCCATTTTAAACACCCATGGCTCAGGACAAGCTTCTATTTACAAATAAAAGATTGACCTGGGCGGGATTTGAAACCGCGGCGTCAGGATTGCGAGACCCGTACGGATCCCCTGAGCTAGCCNTATTATATTGACAAAATTAGATAACAATAGAAATAGGGATTAAGTATAATGTCAAGTACTGATAAACAATTTTTGTTCGATGAGAAAATGTACACAAAAGTTTGTTTGTTGATAAAAAATAAAAACATGTTTTAAAGGTTACACAGTGACATTTAACAATTTAAAGTGGGGCTTTACGCAAAAAGAAAAATTTAATTTTATAATTTGTAAGCAGAAATTAAAGAATCTTCTTAATGATTTAGGTAAGTCGCTTTTCAATGTAACAAGGAAAGCTTAAACCGCGATAAAGCGGAATTGGACAAAAAGGTGTGAGGGATTATCTGAAAAACCCCGTGGAAATACACATAAATAGATAGGTTGAAAGTTTGTGAAGGATTAAAGTCTTAAAATTATGCGGAAGGTTCTGTGTACAAAGGGAAAAATAATGAAGTGAATTTTCAAATATATATTTTACATTTTTGGTTATGTAGCTGTTGATATAGATTAAAAGTGAAAATGATATTTTACAGAAATTGGAAGTTTTTACACGCTCAGTGCATAACAAAATTTCAATAAAAATTACATTTAAGTGTGCAAGATAAACTATGAAACTCATATCATTCAAGAAAAACCCCATCATAAGTCTTACCATTGATAATTAGAAGGTATACATCGGTTTACCGTCCGATTTCCAAAGGTTGTATGCCTCAGCGATTCCGAAAAGCTGGTTAATTCAAACGAATTGCCAAAATCACTTTTTCGACCGAGCGTATGTATGCGCCGGATGCAAGTATAGATTTATAACTGAGGTCTGGCCAATCGCAAATGGTTATGTGTATCCCATATGTGTATGGAGCGGCAAATGAGATCTCTCGGCACTATTTGGTTATTGAAAAAGAGCATATATACCCTTCATATTCGTCCTTCTACTCATCTTCCATTCATAAGTTCCTACTTTGAATATTCTTAAATTACCTTTCGTTAGGATTGGTTAATACATTTTGTGTGAAATGTCCTGAGATCAGTAGTTATAAATACGTGAGTATTTACCATTAGACTTTGGAATAAAAGACGCAGCTTAAGCGTTCACGCATACTATGGTGTGCATACTGGTATGTCTAAATTTCACTCATCATAACATTTTCAGTTATTAATAAATTATTTTCTTTTTACTTAGCTGTCCCCTTGCTTGTTCCTAAGTATCGGGGGAGCCCACAGCCAAGATTGCCATTCGTCCAAATCCAAGGCTTCCCAATGAAAGGCAATAACTAATAATATTTATATATTTTTATCTATATACAATGTATATTGCTATCAATTATACAACACTTATTTATTGCCCGATTAGTTTCGCGTTCTTACACGCCTCTTTGGGGGCTTAAAATATATATTAAAATTTATAACGTTAAGCCTTCCGCTTTGAAAGCTACATCAAGACTGAAAAGAAACCCTCGAGTAAGGTTAAAGAAGGTTGCTTACAATCGATATTTGTATTCTCTAATTTTCGATCATACAAATGTAATAAATTATTAAATTTTCCATCATTCATATTTTAAATTAAAAAAAATTGTGGTAAATAAGTTATTAAAACTTAAAGTATTATTAATCTTGTAATAGTTTTTTTAAAAATAAGATATACAAATATTTCATTAATTGTTTTGCTTTTATTGAGCTTCTCCTATTTTTTAACTAGATGAATATTTTTCTTTATTTATTTGTAGTTTTCATTTTCTATCATATTTACATTTTTAAAATGGAAAGAATGATTTTATTTGATTGCATGTTTAGCACGTGAGAGAAGATTTTTTATCTCCATTTCCGTTACTTTTTGAATATTGGCAAATATGAAGAAAAACCTCACTCGAGGAGTTTTATTCCTAGTCTTGACGTAGCTTTCAAAATGGAAGTTTCATTTTTTATAAATTATGTAACATATTTTGTTTCTTACGTGACTTCTAATAACGGGAAACTCGTCAGGCAATAAATGATTATTGTTAAAATTATTGTTGTTTATTTTTGACCATTCACATTTTATCAAAAAAGTAGAGTACCGACGATCAAATTTTGAACAAATTCTGAGGTTGTACGATATTTTATTCTGAATTTAAGAGTAATCACAGCCCAGTAGGAGAGGCCCCGTATCTTCGACAACTGACCCCTTCGAGTATTTAAATCTCATCCCTTAAGAGTAAGGGTCTTCTACCCCTGTTGGTCTACAGGACTTCAAAAGCCAACCCCTCTGTGGACTAACTTTCAAAGAGAGATCCCCCATCCGCTACCTGGGAGACAGATTCCACCCAAAGGTTTAGAAATTCTCAAGTGCTTTTATTGTGAGTTATATACTCGTCTATGGTTTATTATAATAATTTGTTTACTTATTAAATTATTTGTCATATATTTTAATTATCCCCCCAAAAAAAAAAAATTATTTATAGAATTCGTATCCACGAGGAGCAGAAATTGATAACTCAGCTTGTACACTTAGCTAGTTAGTCTAGTTGGTTCGTCATTCCAAAAATTGATAAATCTACTATAACAATTAGAAGACTCTAGCCTGATACACATAAAATACACTAATATCTACTTAACTTACCAGCTAAATCAAAATTGCGCCAGGAAAAGATATATCTTGATGTCTTAA
Organism: Oncopeltus fasciatus; assembly: GCA_000696205.2. Classification (NCBI taxonomy): domain Eukaryota; kingdom Metazoa; phylum Arthropoda; class Insecta; order Hemiptera; family Lygaeidae; genus Oncopeltus; species Oncopeltus fasciatus. The sequence continues at coordinate 188,785 of KZ808082.1, read as the reverse complement.
TTAGAGGAGACTTAGATTGCTGGAGAGTTACAACTTGAGTAGAGAACGAACTCGCTCAAGATCCTAAAGGAGTTTTGATGTGGGTGAATTGAAAACTTTGTTAGGCCTAAGGCGATGTGTGTGAGAGCACCAACCCGACTGGAAAAGGCAAACTCTTGAGTTTGGCAAACTTTGTCGAGTATGGCTGTTAAAAATAGCTGAAACTCTTTCTGGTTTAAGTATTACTTCCTCTTAGAATTTTAGCACTTTTCAAAAGCAAAGTTATTTGTGTCCAATGGTGAAATAGCTTTAACACAATGATCTAAAGTTCTAGCTAACAAATTCAAGCGGTACTGTCATATTAAAATAAATTTGAAACTATGCAGTAGGAACAGGAGGAAACGCATGACAAACGTCAGAAATATATGGAACAAAATATATTCATAATTAAGTAAAAATTAAATTAAACATTTTTGAAGTATGTTTCTTTTGTAAGTCAAAAATGTAGTTTTTTTTCCCTATAAGTGTTAGCCTCCCTTTCAACCACTTAGGATCATGGAGTGAGAGATCATCTTCAGAATACCATCTCATTCTAATTATCCTTGGCATAGGGCAAGCTTCTATTTATCGACATAAGCTTGCCTTTGGGCGGGATTTGAACCCTGGACCTAAACGTAACCCAGCTACCCTGGCGCACCAAAGAATTATTCTTATATATAAAATAATGTTTCTTAGAAAATAAGATATTTATCGTTATACAAAACCTGGAAAATTTACTTTCCCGAACAGATTCCATGAGCCATCCTAGCGTCGTGAAATATAGTTTTGATACTATTGTAAGTTTTAGGATTTAATTTAGTGCTGAGAGATTGTGTGGGGGCTTCATGTGTTAAAACATACTGATGAAAAACCGGCTGATTCAATTAAAACTAAATTTTGCTTTCATTATTTTTCATCAAAATATTAACTATTAAGAGTTTGAACATTATTAAATTTGGTCTTGATGAAAACTACCCCTCCCAAAATTCGATTATAACAAAAAACATATCCGTTTTACAAGCTGTGAAATAATACCAACTTTAGATTTTACATTTTTAAACATCTTTGCGAATTATTTTTTAAAAATAATATAGAATTTAATAATCGGAATCCAATTTTGTACCTACTAAATTCTGTATTACTTATGTAATGGTAATATGTAATTAAGAAGATCAGATATAAAAATTTTAATTTTATATCTTTGTCTAAATATTATGTACTGAATGTAATAGGGGTAAAATTTAATTATCTAACTAGTGTGCTCAATAAAACAAAATAAAAACACTTATTAAGTTAGATATTATTGAATGTAAATGCGAAGGTCCCGAACATTATGGAGTCATTTTAGTAATGTTTTTTTTTTCCATTGCATTCATTTGTTTATTTCTTGTGTATAAGAACAAATATTTGAAATTTTTCAGATTTATGTTCATCTTAAGTGAAACTTAAGAAATCTGCTTGTTTTATGACGTTCCTGCATGATGGTATTTTTTTTTATAAATTCAATAAAAGCTCTATAAATTAGATTAAATTTTTTTTAAAAGAGAATACTTATATTAAATGCTCTTATTTAAAGAGTAATAATTACTCAAGAGATTATAAATTACTTAAGGGTTTAGGAGATTCTTCTGGATGAAGTGTTTTGTCGAGGGGGTTGTAGAAACTCTCTGAGCCCTTAAGGTACAAAGGACGGAGCTTAAAAGGCCTTTCTGCACAAGTATCCTTTTAATTTTGACAGGAGCAGAAGTGTCCTTTGCCTTTTTGTAATTTACGAGTCATCAATTGACTGCACTGCAGCAATTGTCGATATTGATTACTGGGCGTTTTCAACTTTAGTCAATTCGGAAGCAGATAGGAACTGAGTACTCCCAAAAAGGAAAGAAGATTTGAGAACAAATTGATGTCTTTTCTAAAAGCCCAGCATTCAGACAGTAATTTAAACATCAAAACAAAAAATTAATTTAATCGTTAAATAAATTAGTTTGACAATAGTTAAAATTCTTGTACTTCACACATATAAAACAACTTCCAACTAATTAAACTTTTCAAGCAATTCACAAATATCACACTCCTTTGTTATTAACTGAAATAAAAATTGTTCTAAACAAGAAAAAGATAAATATGTATCACTATTGATCACTAAACTATACCAGTATTTTCAACCCACTCAATATGCAAACTTGTTGTTTTGGAGATATTTAAGGAATCACTTTATTGGCAATATAAAACTCAGGATTTCTTACATTGAAGAATGTGGATATTAGCTGATTTAAAATCTTAGAATCAAGCTATTCACTTTGGTACCATAAAGCGGATTTCAAAAATACGATATTTAAAGATATTTTGTAATGTGATCTATAACATTTCATAGAGAATAATTACCTGTATAGGTAGAGCATTCAATATATCATATAGAGTGGTCAATATTCCCGTAATCTCCAGAAAAATCTATAACATTTATAAAAAAAAAATACGTTTTAAGAAAGATATATAAGAATATAATTTCGAGTGTTTGGTAAGAAGTCTAATCTTTCTGCGCTTCTGAATGTAATGATCTAGAGAATTCCAATCGCCCCCCTAGTAAAACCCAGCCCTAACAAGTACTATAATCCTTCTCTTCCCTTTTGGGCCTTATTTTTCATTATCAATGACGCCTTTTCAGGTGGTTACAGATAAATATTTTACATTGATTGCCTAAAAATAATTTGTTGATAGATTGTATTCCTAATTGTCAAGAAAATTTCTTCGAACTTCGAAATTGGCATATGGACATTTTGATTTACTGGTTTTTATATTCTATTTATCGCACCATTATTGTTTACTTCATGGATCTTCTGGCAGGTACAGTTGAAGTCTGTTCCGGGATCGGTGTGGGGAATCAGAGGACCTTATCATTTGCCAAGAAGGAGTGTCCTTAGATGAGTATGGTTAAAGTATTTTAACTTTTAAGTAAATATTTTAACCATACTCCATGAGTATGGAGTTAAAGGAAAAAAACTAAGAACGGGCAGAGTGTCCCAAATACTTACGTGGTTTAACAGAAACAAAGTTTTTCCTTCGAAACCTAAAAAAATGGCTTGGTATGCTGGCCTTATATTATTGAAAATAACTGTTAAACTTATATTATCAAATACAAAGTTTAATTACAAAATAAATAGTTACGGTACGTAAAAGTACATTTTTTAGTAATAATACATAACTATGAATTTATGTTGATTGTTCATTCGATTTCTCTTGAAGATGATTTCTCTGAATTATTCTTGTTAATAGATAGATATAGCTTAACTGATATGTAAAATGTATCGACAGTATCAATATTTCATATTGCTTTTTTTTTTGGTTTTTTTTTTTTTGCTGGGTTAACCTCCCTTGCAACCACTTAGGGTCATTGGAGGGAGGGGCTATCTACATGTTGCCACCCCATTTTAAACACCCATGGCTCAGGACAAGCTTCTATTTACAAATAAAAGATTGACCTGGGCGGGATTTGAAACCGCGGCGTCAGGATTGCGAGACCCGTACGGATCCCCTGATTTTATATTGCTTAGCAGCTGGAAATAAAATATTTTTATTGTGTAAGGTTTTTTTTTTTGGATTATTATGAAAGTCGAATTCCTAAAATGCATTGTACAAAAAAAAAAAAAATCTCATACAAGGATTTTATATTAAGTTGTATTAATTATAAATAATAAAATGAAAGTGGAAAATTGAATAAATTTTCAAAAAGAAGGGAAACATTTTCTTTCCTTGAATGGACTGAAAACAATTACTGATTGGTATTGATAATGATACTTGCTTTAGTATTATCAATTATTCCCCTGAGAGAATAATGGACTACGTGACGTTAACTTTGTTTGCCGACAGCTGATTATCTTGTATACTCATTTTCTTCAGAGGATTTCCAGAATTCGGACGGCTGAGTGCATAAAATTGCCTTGTTTAGCTGTCCGAATGGAAAACGAGTGGCCCACCACCCGCCGCCACACAGTCACATTAATCTGTCAGTGGTGGAATCAGAGATGACACGGGCCCTCGGCAATGAAATCCGGTGTGAATAATCCTACCGCACAGAGGCCGTTGTGTAGGGGTGGCGGCGTCCGGGGGGTGTGTTGTAGTGTGCCGGGGGGTTGTAGTGAGGGGAGGGCGGTTATTCGGTGATTAGTGTTGCTGACAGGCCACATCAGAGGGACTCTGAGGCCGACCGTGGAAACTGATACCTGTGTCTCCATTGTAGGGAATCACAATTTCACTATATAGGGAATTTTCAGGGGAAACACTTTTTACCAAGTCAATCAAATAAGAAATTTAAGTCATAACATATTTTAAGAAATAATCTATTACTGTTAAAAAAAAAAAATTACTTTTTAAAGTTATAATATATCAATAATAATATTAATGCTAACAAAATTATTAAATAAATTGTATTATAAGATTGTTATAGTAAGACTACAAATTTTGTAAAAAGAACAATTTCAAAAATGTATTTCTTCTTCTTCATGCAATCTTTAAGATACCGGCTTTTAAATTGTTTTTCGATTCATTACTGGTCCAGAGAAACTAAAAATTCCTTTCTTATATAATTATGTATATATATATATATGTGTGTGTGTATGTATACCCTATTTTTCAAATAAAGGGAGCAAATCAGGATTTCGGTCATAGTAGGTGAAGAATTAAAAACTAATTTGTAACCAAAAAAAATTCTTAATTCTTCAACTTTTAAGACAGGGTTTATGATAATCCTCTCTTCATGAAACTTGACGGTAACAAATTTACCTCTAAATAGAAAATAATACGGTATTTGATTTTTATTTTGGAAACCAATGGACAGTTTGCTTATGAGTGAAATCAATAATTGTCAAATATTTCTGATTCAGAAATATATATTTTGTTTATTGTCAACGTTTCTTTTTATATTAGAAGCCATAAGCAACTGGTGCTAGTGTTAGTGGCAGTTACAGTTTATTTTTTATTTATTTATTTATTTAGTTAATTAATTTATTTTTTTGTAAGTCAACCATGTTGGTCGTGTAACAAGGGCCAACGGTATAATCTTCAGCTCCCCAGATAATGGGTTACAAAGTTTTAAAAAACGAAGACATTAAACAAAATAAAATGGAATTAATGGTCCTTGTCGTTGGGATGCTGTAAAAAAAAAAATTCCTGATATTTTAAGATTGAGTAATATTTTTTCACAACCTAAAAACCGAGCTCAAACGAAGTCTGTTTAATAATCATATCACTGCTCTAAGCTCACCGCCTAAACCTTATCTAAAAAAAACCAAAAACAAAAACCATATGAGTATGAAAAGAGAAGCAATAACTAAGCTTAGCACTAACAGCATGTAAAGTTAGCTATTATTTTTAATTTACCCTCTTGGCGTGTCAACCATGGCTGTCATTAACGCCAAGTAATATATAGTAATGAGAGCTAAGTCTAATTTCTTACGCAAAGATGAACGATTAATTGTCCAATAAGATAATCCTACCTTTATAAATAAAGAATAATTATTAAATAAAATAGATAGTTTCTATTTTGGACCGTAGATATTAATATTAGATTTTTTTTTTGTTCGACGTAAGCCAAAAAATAAAAATTTTTAAAATTGTATTTTTCGGATCTACCTTGACCGGACCCCAACAAAAACATCTAATAATAGTTACCAGAATTACTTGAAACTATATACATACGTTAATACGTTAACTTAATAATAATTATGCCCATCATACTTCAACTCAATGTTTTTCTTTCTATGTGTTAATATTTCATTGCATTCTATTTTTATTTCATTATTTACTTAATTCTTTACCAAGCTCCACCACGAATTTAAATTTCCAGTAGGTTCAAGACCTCATCTCCATAGCAAGCTCCCATTTCACTCTAAACCTTATGCCCAATCCCTGTCGTCGGACTCCAATCCATACAATCCTTCCCGGCGACTTCATCGTTTCAGATGGCTTCGCAACCTCTTGGGCTTTGACCTCAACTATCTGTTGAGAGTGGGGTTAATAAGCCCCTCCTCACTACGCTAAGTGGAATTTAATTTTTTTAAATTATTATTTATTTTCATTTATTTAATATTTTATATATGTGCCATTACAATTTTTCTAGAATGTAATTAATTATAATTTTTATATAAAAAATATAAATA
>KZ808082.1:116793-131902 GCA_000696205.2 Oncopeltus fasciatus | reverse complement strand
ATATATATATAGATGTATATATAAATCCTGAATAAATTGCTCTCACGCTCGAATAAACGCATTCTCACCCACCTGATTAGGGGAGGAAAGAACGCAATCACATCCATTTTAAATGATAATCTAAAACCTATTTTCCCATTAAAATTGGGGCCAAGAGAGAAAAATTCTCTATTTATGAATATAAAATGTATTACCGACTCCTATATTTTATTTGACGCATGCAAATTATTTTAACAGAAAATTAATAATCGTTTATTATGGTAAAAAATAACTATTTACTCTGCTGAAAAATATTATTATTATAAAAATGATTCTTTTCTTTAATATTTATAACAGAATCATCAAACAAAATGGTATGCAAATTGAAGTATGCACCCATACAGAGTTACATTATTAGTTTTAGCAAAATGATGATAAATTCCATAAATAATACATTGTATTTAAAAAAAAAATATTCAGAAGGTATATAGCAATATATTATCAATATTTATGTCAATATCAATTACAAAATTTCTTCCACTATAAGGGAATGTCTTTTGAGCGATTAAGATCGCTAGCTGTTTTATATATGCTGTTACATTTAGATGTTTTACTAGACTTAGCTTACAGATAGATAAATAAACCATATCGGAATTGAGGTTTTGTGGTTGGGTTTGGAGAGCAGCGTCATTGGTTCTTCTTCCGATACCAGCTAACTCCAGGGGACCTGCCGTTTCTTCAGAGGCTTACCCCATTAGTTCAGATGTCATCGGCAGACTGATGAATCTCATTTGTACTGAAGGGTGGGATGGGGAGGTCGGCGTCCTGTTTCTAAGTCCAGAACAAAGGCAAAGCTGGAAGTCCACCCTCTAGGGAGACCGATACTCGAACCCCACTCCGGTACACAAGTCTCAGCGAGAATTACTTGCGGAAGAAACTTACAAGTTAAGTACTCAGTTTAAGGGTTGTTTTCATGCCGAGATACAAACTTTGCACACTATTCTACAGCTTCTAAAAGTGATCCAAATTTTAAAAAAATTTTAAATGTCAAATATAGAAGAAATATTGCACTACCTAAAGTAAACTCCTATGTAATATACAAAACTATTAGTTTTAGCTATTTTCGTGATTATTTTCCGAGTATTTGTATAATTTATTTGTTTTTTGTTGTAATTACCTGCTAGTTAGTTATATTTTTTAATTACTGAACCTTACTTTTAGTTAAATAATTTAATGTATTTACCGTTTCTTCTTCCGGGTTGGCCGTGTCAAGTTGTTGGTAGTTGCCGAGCTTTCGCACATCATGTGATGGCTTCTTCAGGGCTTAATAGGCCATGAAGAAGCCATCACATGATGTGCGAAAGCTCGGCAAATATCAACAATTTGACACGGTCCAACCCGGAAGAAGAAACGGTAAATACATCTGACGACCGTCGATGCCTACGTGAACAAATAATTTAATTTTAAAAATCACTTAATTGCTGCCGACTGAATTTTATTATTCACTCCTAATCATGCGACCTTGCAAGTTAACAAATATACTTTTGATAATAACTGCTGCTACAGAAAGTTTTATTCGTAATGAATACAATTTTGGATTGCACAGAACATTTTTTTATGGACTTTACTAAATCTCTACTAAAATTCTGAATTACTTTTTTTTTCTTCTACAGAGGTTATTGCCATCAATTATTTTCACAATATTAATAAAAAAACCTTCCAACCAATTTTAACGTCGTCTTGATAAGGGATGTTGCACGGGGATTAAACATAGTAGCACCTTCCCTGACTGCACCTTCACTGTCATTTATTACATGAATACATATATGCGAAGGGGAGGGGGGTCAGAGAATACTCACTAAGAAACAAGCGTTTTAATAAAATATTTTTGTACGTTAGAGGGCCTATTTTTATCGTATTACTTATTCCTTTTAGAAAAGACAAAACATCTGTGCATATGACAATATATGTCATGTATTTTTTGTATTTGGAAAATATATGTTTGCTAATCTCTTGTGTAACTTATGAATTTAGTTTTAATAATTAAATTGAACCACCATTTGTATTTATTATTTCATTTATAGGTTGAAAATTTAGGTTTATTTTGAAAAAAAAAAAAAAATACCACGAACTGTTTGATAGCTAACTGCTTGTCTGTCTAGGCATCAAACATAATTCTAGGTTAAAAGTCTTTAATTAAAACACACTTTTCCGATGATGGGAGACTCCCAGGATTTGATTATACTAATCAAATTTAAATTGCATATTTGCGTGGGCAGAAACTTCATTAGAGGATCCAGCCCGCCTACTCCTCAGTGTTCAGTTTCAAGTTTCCTCTCGACTCGTTATTTTCGACGATGGAAAAATATTTTAATGGATCATTAATTCTTCGTCTGGAATTGTCGGCTATTAATCAAGATCGATACATCAATACATCAAATTTATACGATTATAGAGAAATATCACTGAATGACTTGCCAATTTTTGATTTTGCTTATCTGTTTTTCTGTCAGAAGATTACTCCCCACACCCCACCCCCCTACCCCAAGAAAATCATGGCATTCTCGTTGGTACCATGACAAGGCTTTTGGAATTTTCCACCAGTACAACAAGTCATGAAGAAAAAAATCTTTCACGCATGATCTCCCTAACTTGAGCAGATTTCCGGTATTTTATGAAAGATGGACGCGAATAACATTGAATGGCGAATTTCATCAAACGAGCCTCTGAGAATGAAAGGATAGACCACTAATTTTGGCACAAGACTCGTGGGGAAGACAGAGAAGGGAATGTGTTCAGCCATACTACATTTTACACTTATTAAATTTCGTAATCATTTTCGTTTTTCAAATAACAACTTTCCAACACCAAAAAATACATTTTTTTTTTCTAACGTTTTGCAAAATAATTCTTTATAGCTAAATAAATATTTTATATTTTCAAATAAGTCTATAAAATATTTTAATTATTGTTTGGTATTTTGTCGTAAATATCTTATTGAACAGTTAGTAAATTTAACTTTGCTGCTATTACGGTCTATAATATTTGAGTAGACATCCCATGAAGTAAACAAAATATTCACATTGGCACTATGTATATCATTAAAATTCTAACGAGAAAAAGCAAATACCGTCACCTTGAATATCTAATTTATTTGTTCATTAATAGTTATAATTTAAATTGGTCAATAAAGTTTAGAGATTGATATAATCCAAAGATACACTGAGAGTGATTAACTAAAGCCCGTGAAGTTACATTCATTATTTTAACGGCTCTTGATGAAGTCTCTTTAGTAGCAAGAATTTTTAGTAGTATAAAAATAAACATTTGGAGGCGAAGACATTTTTTTATTGATTGCAAATTTTAAAAAAAAGTTGCGTTTTATATTTCTATGTTTCAATAGGATGAACATAAATTATATTCAATTATGAATTTCTTTTTTATAAGCCGGAGAGATCTATGAGCGTAAAAAGAAATATTTTTTCATCTGAATCAATAGCAGGCAGGGAAGGATGAGTGGGGGAAGACTAACCCATTGTATTTATATTCAAAAATATTTCGCTTAACGAGCGTTTTTCGTAAATTTGTTAAAAACCAAAATTTTAGTAAAATTAGTTTTTTTTACTTTATTAGTTCCAAAAAAAACATTGGCCTCTCCAATGAAATGAAGTTAACAATATTATAAATATTGTTTTTCTTTTTACTCTTTTTTTTCTTTATCTCATTCCAATCAATAATTAATTATTTTATCAAATTGAGATAAAAAAAACCTAAATTCCAAATTCGATACCTTTATTTCAAAATAACAACTGTTATAAATACCTACATTAACATTTTCCATAATATGGTTCTTTTTGAAGCATTATTCAAATGTTATGAAATAACATTTTACCTAACTTTTTTTAAATTCATATATTCAAGCTCTAATAACAAGGTTGATATTGTGATTTTAAATTTTCGTCACACTCTCGAACCCTTCACCCACCTGACCGATTTTAGCCATTTACAAACTCTTGAAGCTTAAATGCTCATACTATTTGTCTGGAGGAGCGTACGTGTAGGTCACACTGAATAATACTGTAAAACTAGGATCAAGGAATCATTCGATAGTGTAGGATTCCAGGTGTCGCTATTAACCATTCTTTTCTCTCTTACTGGACAGGAAAATCACAGTGACAGTCGGTCACTGCAGCAATAGCTGTTACATCAGTGACAGTGATTATCCAGATGATAGTTTAGCAAAAATTCTTCAGAGAACTTTTTATAATTTAAATGCTCTTATATAATTCTAAAATATTTATATTTATTTGTAAGTAATTTTATCTAGTATAATATATTATAAATGCAGAAATTGTATTGTATAATTAATTTATGATCATTAATTCTTTAGTGATTAATAATTTAATATTATGTCATCTACTGAGAGTATTTATGAACCCATAAATTTTGTGATTCACAGGTGTTAATGGCGTTTGTCTGTAATTATTCAAACACATTAAACAATTGACTGGTGCTATTCGTTCGAGTACAGGAACGATTCCTTTTTCCTTTTGACTCAATAAAAGGAACCATTATCAGAAAAAATGTGGTCCCCCAGGAAATATAAGAAGTCTCCTCAATATATATGAAAGCTTTCAGAGCGAAGGAAACTTTCTCAGCTAAAGGATTTATTACGTATATAGTCCACAGCCAACCCCTCACCCCCCACCCTTTCTTCGGGAATTTTTTATACCTCACACCTCCCCGGGAGAAAAGTAAGTAAGAAGGGGTTTTTACGTTTTTTTTTATTTATTGTATCTTTAAAAAATAATTTATTTTAAATAGCGAAAACTAATGGTCTAAGTTAAATAAGTAATGAATTTCAATACAGTAGAGTGAATAAACTAGTTCAGGGCTTCAAGTCATCAAACGAGTTACTTTCTTCTGCCAGTTCTTATACAAATTTATATCTTGAATATTTTTTGTGTTATGGATAATTTTTATGGAAATACCTCTAAAAGCTGAGATAAAATAAATATTGAATGATGCCTGTCTTTGTGAAACAGAGCAGATATTTAGAATTCCAAGAGATCTGATTGGTAATATATATANGTGTATAGTTTCAATTATCATGCATAATATTCAGCTATATATATATATATGTAATTAGTTAAAGGCATGAGGGAAGGACGCGGAGAGGACCAGTTTCACACCATTGTATTTTCTAAAAATAAAGCTTCTGGATTCATCTAGGCCTACCTAGAAAATTCTATACAGTAATAAAAGCAGAACGCCAGGAGCCCTCGAACCAATGTCTGATTCCGTGTTTTTTTTTCCGTTTTTAAGTGCGTGGCTGGTCGTGGCCCTTGAGGTGCCAGTGACAGTGGAGTCACAGTAACTAGTGAATGCAGCCAATTTAGAATTTTTGTTTTTTGTAGATGAGCACTTTAAATTATTTTTTACATATTTGTTTATTAGATATGACTAATTTATCTTTCTATTTTTTTTGTTAGTAAAGGCAGTAGTTTTAAGTGTTATTAAACCGCAGCCCAAAATCATTAAATACCAAAGCATTCCGCAATGCACACACCCACACACACACACACGCGCGCACACTCACACACACACACACACACATATATATATATATATATATATATATTTAATGGTATTTAACGCAGAGGACTATAATAATCTGGGAGAAAATTAGGAGAAGATTCGAAAGATCTACCCAAACATCTTGATGTGGAAATGACAATACCAGAACTCCTGATACGTAATCAAGTGAGCTATTGAAGAATGTAGAAGAGCAGCTCATTGGCGTAAAATTAGCTAGTGATAAAGATTTGTAGAGAAGAGTAATAACTAGAAAGCTAGGTCTCATCTGCCCAATCTGGAAGTAGGGTTACATGACAGAAAGCGACTGTTTCAGACTGAATCCGTGGAGGTCCGGTGTGTCCAAATGTCATGAAAAAGTTATCCTGATAAGACAAACGAATGCTCTTAGTTGCATAAAGGACATATATATCACCCTCAAAGAACTGAATCCGCATTACTGATGGACCATGGGCGATTACCTGTCATAATTCAGAAGAGGATGAAGTAGTTCAAATCAAACATTAATCCTGAGCAAAATTTTTGAAAATGATGGATGGAAAGTAAACTATAACGTATTCCTGAGCTTTGACGAAGACAATAACTCTGTAGGTAGGTAGAATCGGGTTTAGGGGCGATCAACCCTAAGATTATTACGCCCACATCTCACATATCCGTTCTCGCAGGAGACATAATAACTCTGTATATAGAATGTGTCTTTGGAAAATTATATCTGAACTTGGTTTTCCGGGAAGTTAGTGAGACTGATGTTAACATGTATATGTGGAAATGTCGGTTCTTGTTACAAAACGATATTGCTGAATCCATGTTGTATTAGGATTGCGACAAGGATACTAATTCTCACCCATGCTATTCATCCTTTCTTTGGAAAAAGTAATAAGAGAATATCTCAAGGCAAATGTTGGAGTTCATGTTGCTTATATCATGCTCTTTAGCACTACATCTTCGCAGATGATGTAACAACAGTATGAGGCAAGAAAGAAGAAATAGAAGAATTCCAATGCCTCCATAGCAAAGGCACAATCCATCGGCTTAAAACGAATCAGCCGTTTACTAAATATGGATGAACAAATAAATAAAAAGTAGGGTTACTTTCATACTTAAAATTCATTTAGCCTATGTTAACTTTTAAATAATGACTTAGTGAAGTCGAACAAAGTATCACTCGCTCAAATCTAGCCTTCTTGTCATTAGCTGGCATCATTTAACGGTGTGAAATGACTACAATGCACTTAGGCTTAGGGCATAAAATGTAATTATTAAGCCAGCACTAATGAGCAACTGTGCAACATATGGGCTTCAATATCATGGAGAGCGAAACAGAATGCTTTGAGTATATGTCTCCTAATGATAACGGGCTCCAAATTGGACGGAGACTTATGAGTTTTGTGTGGAACAAAACAGATGAAGCTACACGAAACAAAGAAATCGATAGCGCACGAAATAAAAACAAATAGATAACGATATCCAGGACTCAAAACAAGAACCAAACCATTTGGGCCTCTGTTTACGGTACGGAAATCAACAATGGTCGGAGCTCGACACAAAAGAAGACCAAGAATGACGGAATAAAAAAATTTTAAGTCGTACATTAGAATTTCGAAAGCCATTTTACAAGACAGACAGCGGCGAAGGTGGCTTATATGGGCGACTAAAATCCACAAAATTGGGAGAAAAAATACACACACACACATATATATGTGTGTGACTTCATTAGTTCATTAACTATAATGTGTTACTGTTATCTAGAGAATTTCGATACATAAAAGCAAAAGTAAAATAACAATAGAAATTCAAAATTTATTATTGACTACTGACTATATACAAGTGCAGTTCAGCATTAAAAATGAAATAATTTATGCTATTACCTTATGTACTAAGCTTTAAGTTGTAAATATGAAATGCTTATAGTTATAGAATAAGATAATGAAGATAAAATATTTCGAACATTTCTTTTGAGGTTATGTTTTATAGAAAAGTTGATTTACAACATAGAAAAAATTTTGATGCATTGCATTTTTAAATATAAATTACTAATATCCAAGCACGAAATTATTTATAAGTTTATGATATACTTGATACACCTATTGACCAAAGGAATTTCTCCCTTGCCAAATATAGTGAAATTTTTGTATTTGCGAGGAGAGAATTTTGAGGAGTTCAGTCTTGGTGGCTAAAGAATTAGTAACCGAAAAAATTTTTATTTTAGCCTTCATCAAGGCAAATAGGTTGATAGGAAGAAAGAAACTTCTGCTCACAAGTAGTCATTGTATTCTGATTATTAGCAGTTTATTCTGCAGCCCGTGCAGTGTTTGTGTAAAGTTCATAGTTTCAATTATCATGCATAATATTCAGCAGTTTTTGTGTTGATTTGATTTTAAACAAAATGTACATTAAAATATCTTGATACATTTAATGAATCCTAATATAAATTACTGCTACAGTTGGGGATTATGCCATGAAGGTATGTTCTGTGATGGTTTGTAGCTGAGAGTTTGGCATCATAAGACGGAATTGGAGGCCCACCCCTTGACAGGGTTAAGTGAGCGGAGAAGCAGTTCGCGGACTGGGTTAAGGGGATTTGTATTAGTGAGCCGCAGGTCCGAGAACGATTCCAGTCACGTTTCCTTGCCGTTAATAGCTCCGTGGGTTTTGGGGTTTAGGGGGGGCCAGCGACAAATCCACAAGGCCTTCTTCCACAGAGACCGAACTCCCGAACTACCACCCCCCACCACCCAGAGGGAGAGGGTTTTTTTTTTTGGCAAAACCCACGCAACACTAATCGACTCAATGCTGTGTTTATCTAATATAGACTCGACTACTCCGAAGATCGATTTAATAACAGTCGATTAAACGTGCTCTCACCCCCCCCACTCCCCAGGAACCTCGGCTGCGGTATTATAGGAGAGGCCTGAACGCTAACTGCTTACACTTAGCAGTAAGCGGCAAAGTAATTATTTCGGAATAGCGATGGCCGACCCCAGCTCAGGTAGCCCCAACGATTGAATACCGCCCTTATTAGGATCCTATCTCACAAACTACCCTTAGAAACATGATTTCTGAAATTTCCAAAAGTCCTAAACCCTCCCAGGGTAACTTTCACTGTATTTATATGGATAAATACTCCTATATATTTACTTTATAAGAGTTTGATAGATATTTTAAAATTTTAATCATAAGAAATTTTTTTCGAAAATGATTGTATGATGGAGTTTTAAATAATTTTTTTTTTTAGAGCATATCAAGTTAGGAAATTTAACTGAAATGAACTCGAGTTTGTATAGAAGACAATACTTGTAATTAAAGATTATATACAAGTTAAATCTGATGTGTTCTTTAAGCAGAAAAATTGCATATTCATGGCGATGAATTGTACAGCTTCGGCAAGAACTTAATATGGAAATTCTGTTGTCACTAAAGTCTTCAACGAAGAAATTTAATATAACCCTAATAAATTTGTTCTTTGACCTGTAATCGTTCGGACCATTATTAAGATGGATTGGAATGACGAGATGATATTGTATACTAAGGATACTGGTGGAGGATTGAAGTCTCTATTGGTTTTACAGACAACTCTTGCAATTCGCTAGAAGATCCTTGAGGATGACTGTAGGTCAATAGGAAGGTGCATTGTAAAAAACGGAAATGCACAGAAACGATCTCAGAAAAATTAAAAATTCTTAAAAAACTAAGTATATAATTTTAAAGTGTGTATACTTAAGTTAAAATTATATAGGATAAATATTTGTGTTTAACACTTAAATATCAATTAAAGATTTCTTATTAAAACACACTGATTGTCAGTAATTGGCATAAATGATAAAAGTAAAATAAATTTAGGTGCAGTGGTTAGAATTAAAATTAGACATTCGGGTTTTTATATCGTTTTGTTATTATTTTTCGTGATTACTTTTACCGAATATTTTTATTTTTATGGAAAGAAATTATAATTTAATACTATAATTGTTTAAAAATTATAATATGTAAGAAGCATAACAGCGTTTTGAACTTAAGCAGCTATATGCTAATTAAATCGCTCTTAATAAAACAAATATAATTACATAATTATATATAAAATTTACGCTGTTCCTATACAAGGAAAAGCATAAATTTAACATAATCAGAAAAAAAGCGTGAGAAATAATCAGGGTTTCGGCCAGAATAAGAAAAATAAAGTACATTAAAATTATTTAGAATTTTTTTATTATTTTATTATGACCTAAGATGTAAGTTAAGAGCAATAATGATGTATAGAAAAATCTCCGAGGGAGGTTTATCAGTACAAAATAAACTGTGTTTTATTTCTGCGCTCTGAGATGTGAGCATTAACCTCATTTCAGAGATCTCTCCAGACATCATTTCTGCCCTGATGATGGTTTACAAGTTAAGTCGAAACGTCGGCAGTAATAAAATAATTTTGGAGTATTTTATTTTTTTCTGATCCTGGCCGAAACCCTGACAAATTTCCCCAGAGTAATTTCATGAACTACCATACCTTCTATTATCCGTCTACATTGGTTTCTGCAAACCATCTTCTGATGGTATTAGTGATGGTTTGCAGAAACCAATGAAGACGGATAATAGAAGGTATGATAGTTCTATATTCATTGGTGGTGGAAATAATCTTTTAGATTATTTACCTAATTTCATGAAGTTCATGTTCTATAACATTTCTACGATAAACGCTTAAGGAAAAAAAAAAATACAAATGTAACTATGATGAGTCACCGCTTCCCCCACTCCTGTCAACACCTTTGCTGCTTGTCCAAATCAAACTTTTATTATCATATTTTTACCTTCATTCTTCTATCTGGCTTGTAAATTACATCTCCTTATCTTCTGTTACAACCATCTTTAGTAAAAAATTTGAAATCCACTCAGATTGTGCAGCTTTTGAATGACAGACTTTAAATTTTACCCCCTCCAGTGTTATTTGTAAAAGTATAATATTTTCTTGTTAGGACTTTCTTTCCAGAAAGTCAGATTACCAATTCTAGGAGAAACCCAATTTAAAAGGTAATAGTACTGAGATATAACTCTCAAAGGCAATGAATAATAACTTCCCTAACTAATAGGTAAGACACGGTAAAAAAAAAGGTATATGAAGGAATACCTAATGGCTTATTCATGAAATCTAATGAAATACAAGAATACCTACAACCCCCTCCTCGACTAGCACTTAGCAAGTTAACACCCTCTTGTAATAATTTCCATGTTGATAGTAAATTAAAAGGGTGTTTGTACTTACAGCGGTAGTGAATAAATTGTTAGGGTCGTCGAGCACTCAACGTTATTTATTAGGAAAATATTTTATTATCGTTTAGGACGAACCCGACTAATTAATTAGTATCCATTCAATACGAGAGGAATAAAAAAAAAATGAAGGGAAATGAAATATTAAGTTGATTTTTTTTTAGCCATTAAGTCGTGTATAATATTCCAAGTCATCTTTTGTGTTACGTCAAATCAGTTTACAGTCTATTTTGTATTCCTCTTTGGTGTAAAAATCCGGTGGAGGCCGTTGTACGGAGATCTGGCCACAGCGGCCGGCAAACCTCAATAAACTCAAAATTAAATCTCGTCGCGCAAAAATGTCTCACATTTCATATTTTGTGTTTTAACACCGTTCAAGAAACTACCCTTACAACCCTTCAGTACTTTTTTTTTCTTGTCGAAAGGTATCATTTATCTTTTACATTATACAACCTTTACACGAAAGAAAACAGATGATCGCTTTGAAACTTCGTTGTTAGAAGTAATAACAAATTTGAAACTTGCTATCGCGCATTCAATGTAGTTTTTGAAACGATATTAATAAGGAAGATATTAAGATTCTAAATTTTATTGTTTTTTTATTTGTTTAGAAAAATAAGTTCAAATGACAAAATAAAAATTGCTGGCACTAGAGCACACACACCCACACACGCACACACATAAATAATATATATTAACGGAGCATATTTTTAGCAACACTGCTAGTAAAGATCTGTTTACAATTTATCAAAAGTCGCTTTATGGTATAAAATTAAATAGCTTCGTTAAACTTCATGAATGATCAAAAATTATTGTGCCTTGATAGGATTTTAAATATTGGTTGGTTTGAATTTTGAATTTATTTAGCAAGAAGTTGGTTATTTGTAAACTATTTCACATATAAGACTTGAAAAACACAAAGCTAAATTAAACATAATTAATGTTTGATCCTAATAGATGTGTTTGTTAAAATTTTTTTGCAAGTATCAACTACATTTTTGCCCTTTTTAATCTCTAATTCCCATTCACTTTGCTTTTTGTGCGTTTGGGTTTGCATAATGGCTAGACTTATTCTTAGGTGCAACTCATTTCATAATTCAAACTCACACAAAATTATAATACACTTACTTTTTTCCCTTTATTTTATAAAAAAAAAATATAATATATACACATATTTTTAACTTTTCTAATTTGGGGTCAGTGAACATATATACAATTTTTAAATTGTTGCGTTATGATACCAACATGAATATCATGATTTACTTACGTGTACTCTACTAAATACAAAATCAAAATTTAACCTAAACAGTTTTTATAGCACATAAAAAAAAAAAAGTATTAAATGTCACTACATGTCGCAAGTGGCTATGAACGTAATAGAAATTTTAGATGTACTTTAATATGTGAATACCCAAAAAATATGGATTACACATATATTTATCTATTTATGTAGCAGAACTACAAGTAATTGTTTATTATACTCAGCTATTAGCTGTTATAATACCTGCTATTTTATATTATTCTAATAAATATTGTTAATGATATTAAATTTTGACTCACAAAAAACAAAGATATTTTTAAGAGCCTAAACAAAATAATAATAATTTATTAGATACCACATCGCTCAGGGTTCACAAGAAATGATTAGCAAATATGAGCCACCAGTCATTAGAAATATAATATAATCATAACACTAAAATGAAAATTTGTAATTAATGCAATTTCTGAAAACCTGTATCAAAGGTCCGTCTAACAAATTAATTAAAAATTGTCAAATCCACGAACAAGCTCTGGAGTTCAGAAGGGAAAAATGGAATAGAGAAGAAGTTTTAATAAACACGGGGATTGAATTTATCAACAAATTCTCGTATTCATTTATTAAACTAAGTATCCCAGCCAACATGTCCCACTTTCTACCATCGACTGAAAACGCACTGACGTATTTTTGGAAATATGTGCTCCCTTGAAGTATAGCAAGTTCTAGAATCTGAAAAAAAAAATTGTTAAATGTTGTCAATATTTTTTAAAACGTATAATAGAAATAAATTATTTATGTGTAAATTAAACTTATATATATATATATATATATATATATATATATATATATATATATNATATATATAAATATCCTGATATACGTGTGTGTGTAAGCACATATATAGATCAAGAAAATGTTTATAAAATATTTCATGAGAATTCACTCAATAGCTACATTCTTTTGGTATTGGCTAATTAGGTCAGTTGAGTAGCCTCTATCATTTTTAAAATTTAAAGACAATGAAAAATTATTACTGTAAATTTTTCTTTAATAAAGTTGATAATAACTGTCATACCTTCCATTGTCCGTCTTCATTGGTTACTGCAAACCATCTGTTGGCGAGCGCTTTCGGAAATTGTCCATCTTCTGGCCGAATACATGCGTTTATTAATAATAATAAATTATATAATATTATAATATCATTATAATATAATAATATAATAAAAATAATATTAATAACGCATGTATTCGGCCAGAAGATGGACAATGTCCGAAAGCGCTCGTCAACAGATGGTTTGCAGAAACCAATGAAGACGGACAATGGAAGGTATGACAGTTCTATATTCATTGGTGGTGGAAATAACCTTTTAGATTATTTAAGTTGATAATATTTTGTATATCATATGAAATTTTGAAAGCCCATTTATGGCAGATATTAACTTATATAACTAGGTGTATTGCAGCTGGCTATACTAGAGGCAGAATTATTGATTTAATTTTATCTATGCCCCACTCTCACGACACAAAAAAATCTGCTTAAATTTGTATATAAGATACATAAAATGTAATACTTCTCTACACCTTCTGCCTTAAAAACGCTCTTTTTATTCATTGATAAAGTAAGCTTAGAAAGCTTAGAAGAAAAAAAATTATTATTATTTTAATACTCGCAAATGCTTAAGCAATATTTAGGTAGTATTGTCCTTATTCTCCACTAGAAAAACTATGATTAATTTGATGACGTTACGCCAAGGACCTTGTCCTTCTCTACACTGTATAAAGGCAAAAATATATTCAGGAAGCGTTATACAAGAGTATTCCATTCATTCAACAAAAACAACAAATCCCTGGTATCATGCCATGATCGATACCGCTGTCATGGCGTCATTACGCTGTCAGCTATGGCCTACTGATAGAAGGAGAAACAGGCACACTAGAGAAAATTTTTTATTTGACTGAAAAATCTAATATCCCAAAATGGAGATTTTTTGATAAATTCCGCAGGTCTCGGAGAACAAGGGTTTGAATCATACCTAAATATGTTATTTATACTAGTAAGCTGTCATAAGGGTTGAAATCAATACCCAAAATGAAAATATAACTAAACATTTAAAGAAAGTAATTGTTAATACTAATTTCAGCCCTTAAATATCATAAGCGGCAACTACATCATCCACATTAATTAATTAAGTTGTAGTATTTGTTTTGCACTGTGGCCGATATATTCTGAACATTACTCTGGGTGACATAAGACGGCTCACAAACCACCACCATGCTAAGCATCTCGTCTTCCTGAAAATGCCTACCATATAATGAGATGTTGCACGTACATATCATTTGTAAAGATTTAGTGAATTCGCTTTCTCGACACCATTCCATTATAACCTCCTTGGAAACAAGAGTCATATAATAGGAGTAAGTAGGACGTAATTATAATTGTTCTATAATCTACTTATATCATTCTCACTAGAACACATTTATTCTTTTAAATGGTGTCTTTGAAGTTTGAGTCAAGCACTTCGCGGTTTTCCCATGATAATTCAAATTTAACAATTAAAAATAAATAAACGACTTAGAAAGCTTCCAATATATTTGTTATATCTATAATTTGAAGTTTCGGCATTGGACGTTTTCTTCCTCATGCTATTGTAATTCACAGCCCTTCGAACAAATTAGTTAGCAAATTTAAAACAATATGTAGCTTATTTTAAAGTATGTTATAAATAAATATTAAAAAAAAAATAAATTCCTGTAATACTTCAATTACAACTGAAGGCCAATTTTTAGGTATTTGAGGAAGTTAATTATAAAAATAGTTCTATTTTAATTTCAAATCAAAATATTTTTTTTTCATTCTCTAAAAAAATTTTCGGGAATAATGTTTGTTAATTTTTCGACAATAATTTTGAGACATTTATCCGATTCT
This sequence comes from Oncopeltus fasciatus, assembly GCA_000696205.2. Lineage (NCBI taxonomy): Eukaryota > Metazoa > Arthropoda > Insecta > Hemiptera > Lygaeidae > Oncopeltus > Oncopeltus fasciatus. Next base: position 116,891 of record KZ808082.1, on the reverse strand, counting down.
CTATTGACACTTTAGCTATCGTACATATATACATACATATATATATATTCATATGTGTGTGTGTTTGTATGTGTGCATTATTAATCAACAGACCATAT
>KZ808082.1:104617-114888 GCA_000696205.2 Oncopeltus fasciatus | reverse complement strand
ATATATATATATATATTAAAAAACTAGAAAAACATTAAATCACTAGAAGAAGTTAATGATTTTGAAGAAATGCTCTTAAAAGACAATTTAAAGAATCAACACCTACATTCCTCAGGAATTTTCAAATTTTTGATCCTGGAAAGAAATCATCCTTCATATGGCTACCCTTAGGAAACATACCCTTACTTTTTAACCTCCCTTAAGTTATGTTCTACCTCCATCTGTCCGAAGTAATGAAATTTAACCCTCTTTCTGCTACCCTACTTCGAAACCTTTCGGACCGGAGCAGCGCACACATCCCTGCAAGACGAAGGCGGGCCCTCATATACTAAGAGCTAAACGAGCTATCATATCCTCCTCACGAAAGTTGGCTTCCCCACGGCCAAGAATGTAAATATTTAATTCGCGGGTAATGGCATAGGCCCTCTCCTTCTTGCTTGAAAACGCCCTCTAAATATTGTACATCTCCTTACTTACTTTAGTTATATAATTGAAAAAAAAAATGATATGCTTAGAAGAAGGAAAACAATAAAAAATTTCTGTTTGAGCCATATGAATTTAATTAAAAAAAAAAAAAAAAAAATGATATGCTTAGAAGAAGGAAAACAATAAAAAATTTCTGTTTGAGCCATATGAATTTAATTATTGTTAACATATTTTGATTTTTTATAAATAAGGTATATAGTTTATTTATGAACTATTTCCTCGTTTACTCTGCTAGCTGAGTTACTTTTAAGAAAGTAGGAGAGGAAACACTTTATTTGGACAATATTATTTATAAATCATAATTTGCACTTCATATTATTTTTATAAGCTAATAATCAAATTAGTTCGGTCAAGATTGATCAAAAAAATTTAAAATTAAAAAAAAATATTTAACTTGAAACACTAGGGTGATAATAAAAAATACTTTTTTAAATTGAAAATTTTTTGGATTAACCTTGACCGAACCCTAAATTCTCCACTAATAATCTCTACTGTCAAGAACTTTATTTGTAAGTTAGTACAGTACATATAGTATGGAGTTGATACCTTCTCCTTCCCATTACTAAAAATAAATAATTAAGATGATATGAGTAACATAATTATTTAATATATACATTATTTATAATTTTTACTAATAACACAAAATTCTTAATAATGTATTATTCATTTTTTTAATTGTTAAATTTTGTTCCTAAATACGTGTATTGCTAAATAACTTTCTATTCTTATATACATTTTTTATAGCTTAGACAAAACAAATAGTAAAACAATGAAAAATTACGAAAGATGTAAGGTGACTTTAAGATTTTGATTTTTTATTTATGCTCTTGAGCATAGTTTGAAATTGAAAACATTTAATTTCTTACTGCAAAGAGACTGAAAAAATTTACATTTATAATATCGTTAAAATCAGTTCTTGAGTTTTTTTTTTTAATTTTTATAATTTTACTAGAGTAAATTAGTTCAAACAAAATCAAAAAGTGATGGTACAACGAAAAACAAAAGAAAGAATGGCGTAAGCCATCTTGCATTTGTCACATTGGAACAACCTCAGTGATTATAAGCTAGAGTATTTTTAAACCTTCATCACTTAATTTACATTACAGTTTCTGTAAACAGACAAATTGTTGGAACAGTGAGGTTCAAATCTTACACATAATATAATCGATTCATGCGAAATATGTTCCGAGAGATATCGTGTATGGCAGGCATTTGATTTGGTTTTTAAATTTGAATTTATTTTATTCTAAAATTCCAAATATCTTAAAACGTAAAGCATCACATTTTGAAAAGGTTATGTTTTTACAATTTCTATTTGATAATCATAGTTCAATATCTAAAAAATAATCTAAAATCTAAGATATGTTTATTTATAAAAGTATTAGAAAATTGACTTTTTTCCATTTAATTTTAGTATTACACTCCAATAGTTTGTAGCGTAATTTTATTTAATTTTAACATTGTTTGTTTTTGTTGTATATTATATGGAAAGTTTTTTTTTCTTTGATGAAAACATAGTTCTACATCATTATTTTATTCAATCACAGATATTTGTCTTTATTATAAATAAACAATATGATTGCAGTGTATGTAAGTCACGCCATATCGTTTAGTAAAATCGTTCATGTTAGCCACAGACCTATTGCTTAGAAAAAAAAATACATAAAAGATATAAAAAAAAATTAACTATCGGTATTAGGGGTGAAAAAAGTGGAGGGTAGGGGGAGATGGAAATGAAGGGGAGAGGCGGTAGGAAGTGGTTGTTGTTTGGAATGTTTAAAGAAGTAAGTCGAACAGTAATGAGTGTTGAGGTGTGAAGAAGCCTGTGTTTAGTGGCTGACGCCGCAGGTGGTTAGAGGTGTTTTTTTTTGTGGGGGGTTTCGTCAGTTTTCGGGGCTCTAACAAGCACTCGCTCAGGGGCCAGTACATCAACAGGGTAGAAAATGGCCTCTCCTTCGATTTCCAATAGACTTACTGAGTATATTTTCATTTATGAGACAAATAAAAGGGAATTAGTGAAAATTAATTTTTTTTAATTAAAATATATATATATATATATATTCAAGATAANTGGCTTCCCCACGGCCAAGAATGTAAATATTTAATTCGCGGGTAATGGCATAGGCCCTCTCCTTCTTGCTTGAAAACGCCCTCTAAATATTGTACATCTCCTTACTTACTTTAGTTATATAATTGAAAAAAAAAATGATATGCTTAGAAGAAGGAAAACAATAAAAATTTTCTGTTTGAGCCACATGAATTTAATTATTGTTAACATATTTTGATTATTTATACATACGGTTAATAAGTTTATTTAGGAACCATTTCCTCTTTTACCCTGCAAGCTGAGTTACTTTTAAGAAAGTAGGAGAGGAAACACTTTATTTGGACAATATTATTTATAAATCATAATTTACACTTCATATTATTTTTATAAGCTAATAATAAGCTTAAAATTTTAAATTTTAAAAAATGTTTAACTCGGAACACTAGGGTAGATAATAAAAAATACTCTTTTCAAAATTGTAAATTTTTTGGATCAACTTGACCGAACCCAAACAAATATTCTCTAGTAATAATCTCTACGGTTAAGAACTCTCTATTTGTAGGTTAGTACAGTACATATAGCATGGGGTTCCTATATTTTCCTTCCCATTACTAAAAATAAATAATTAATGAGTAACATACTTATTTAATATACACATTCGTAAAAATGTATTATTCATTTTTTTAAATTAATAAATTTTGTTCCAAACTATGCGTATTGCTAAATAAATTTCTACAATTATAAACATTTTTTATAGCTTAGACAATTCAAAGAGTAAAACGATACAAAATTTCGTAAGATGAAAGGTGACTTTAAGATTTTGATTTTTTTATTTAAACTCTTGAGCATAGTTTGAAATTGAAAATATTTAATTTCCTACTGCAAAGAGACTAAAGAAAATTTACATTTATAATATCGTTAAAATAATTTTTTGTATTTTTTCAGAGTGTGTAAAACAAACGCAGTAATTCTTTCTTAACGCTCTTTACATTTTCCAATAAATTTAAAATACTAATTATATTATTATTAATAGTGAATGAATATTTAATTTTTTCAGGTTAGAAAGTATAGTTTATTCGCATATCTCAGAAAATAAAAATACAAGGAAAAACCAGATTCACTCGGAAATAAATAAATAAATAAGACGGCACATTTTTCAAGAGTGGTTGACATTTCTTAATGCCCTCACATCTATCAATAAAATCTTACTAATCTGTTTTTTGAGATGATAACAGTTCTGAAGTGCTTTTAAAAGCACATTATGTTAAAGCAGAACATAAAAAAAAAAAAAAAATACATTTTTGTGACTAAGCTTTAAACAAGTTGAAGATGATCAGGCGATTTTTCATAAGAGATGGGCAAGCTAAGAGCATTTTCAAATATCTAAATTTTTCGTTTTTTTTTCTCTTGTTCCAACTTCAGTAAATATGTTTTTTTTTCATCCACCTGTCTTTTGAAAAAGAAAACGAATATAAATTAGTGGAGATATTTCCAGAATCAAAAAATTCAACAATTATTAAAAAGTCCAAAACCATTTTCAAAATAAATTTTACGAGAATCGAAATGTAATATGATTTTACTCAAAATTGAAGGAAATCTATAGTCTATAAACTATTTAGTTGATTGTAGATTTAATTTGATTAGGAAATACTCTATTGATAAATAAAAGAGAAAAATTTAAAAAGCACCAGCCTTCAGTTGGAGCTGGAGAAATAATCATATTTAACAATAAATTTTAGATTTCAATGAAATTACTAATATCCAAACCAATGGGTACGTCACTAATCAATAATTATAAAAATAAAATTTTAAACCCCATAACAATAATAAAACCAGTCACATACCAGCCAGGAAAAGTGTAGCATTTAAATAAATGTATATAAAAAATAAAATTAATATAACCTTTAAATAAATATGTTTATTCATATAAAACTCAATATACAATAGTTCAAATGAAAAAATAATATATACTTCAATTTGAGGATGACAAATCTGCTACAAAGGAGCTATGTCAAGTAATGAGATTTCTTTGGTAATATTTTTGAAGGATTTAGGAAGAAGTAATGTAGCTGAGGTTCCAGGTCATCAGAGATGGAGAGGGAAAGGGCAGTATTAGATCCTCTTTGTTCATTCTCAAATATCTTCCATATTCTTTGCCTTCTGCAATATGTGGTAGCATATAAGTGCTAGAAAATAAAATTCTGACCATATTGTGTATGATATATTTCTTTAGATATTATGTATTGACGAGGAATCAGTTTGGTTACCTGCTGCTGCTCCTATTTATTTGATTTCAACCAAAACAAATCTATTTACCGTTTCTTCTTCCGAGTTGGACCGTGTCAAATTGTTGATAGTTGCCGAGCTTTCGCACATCATGTGATGGCTTCTTCAGGGCTGAAAAGAGAATGAGAGTTGTAAAAGAGAGATTTTTAAAATCCAGGTGGTATATAATTAAAAATCTCTCTTTTACAACTCTCATTCTCTTTTCAGCCCTGAAGAAGCCATCACATGATGTGCAAAAGCTCGACAAATAACAACAATTTGACACGGTCTAACCTGAAAGAAAAAACGGTAAATACATCTGACGACCGTCGAAGCCTACGTGAACATCAAAACAAATCTGTTAACGATTCCCAAATCTAAATTTGTCCAGACTTATCTATTTCATAAATCTCAGAACTGTGGGGGCATAACCATTTTTCAAGTTTACATTCCTAAACATCTTTCAAAATAAGGGTTATTTTTAATGTTAGAATATATGTGTGTTCTTGTGTGTGTCAAGCTCTAACATCCGCAATTTTTAAAATTTAAGCATCTTTTAGAAAATGTGTTCGTTAACGGCTCAAATTGGTCAAGAGGAATCAGGTCTTAGAGGAATACCAAGATAATTTTTTTTAAAATGTATTCTTTGATATTATCGTTACGAAAAAAAAAATCTATAACGCAGATATAAATGAAATTTTTAAAACTGATGTGCTATTTTTCATTTTACACTCATAACTCAGCTAGATAATTCGTCAAAACAACGCTGAATCGTGCCCATCGTAACGAAACATATATTTTCTTAGCTATCAATATTGCTTAGTTTACTTTAGCGTCTATGTGAAGGACCTCTTACAATTGCTCTGAATTTCCCCGCAATTTTGCCTGACTAAATTATGCCAAGGGGTGGTGTTACTTTTCATTTATTTAAAACATGAGTTTTATATTTTGTTTCAATGGAGTTTAGGCCTTCATGGAACTGTAAAATAGTATATAATTAACAAAGACCAACAATTTATTTGTAGAAAATAAAAGTTTATTTTCATCTATAATATTATTTTGAAACCAAATGTTCTGTTGGAAATTAAAAGAGTACTTAGGAATGTATTATACTTAGGAATGTACTGTTCTAATTGAACGTTGACTCCAATTAATGAAACAGGGTAGTTAAAGGGCGTTAAAAAAACGGGTAAACCATAAATAAACATAATATGTAAAAACATGCTTATAATAATATGAAGGCTACAACGAATTAAAAATGACTATATTCCATTCAAATCTAAAGCTAATAAAAATTTATCATTGCCTTCCTCTATTTTTATTCTCTAGCATTTGTTCTGTGTAAAATACCAAGTGCCTACAAAAAAAAAAAAAGTAAAATAAACTAGATGGTGGGAAGCAAGAAAGAAAAACCATTCAAGAAGCTGAAGTTAAACGCCTATAAGTCTAGCCGGCAGAGAAAACTTCTGAAATAAATAGGTAAGTTAGAGGGGGGAGCGAGCACACAGTTTTGTGAAAGCACTAACTGTCTGGAGTAGCAAGTTCCAGGAGGATCTGGAGTTCTTTTTAGTGCACCCCGGCTGGTCTGAGTTCAATTGGATCTGCCCCACACACGTATACCAGACTCGCCGTTTCAGAAAATGAGGAATTGAAGGATCACGTTGAAGGAGGTGTCATTTTAGCAGATTACCCATTGGAGCGTTGATAACATGACGCTGAAGCTAACATTCCAGAAGCTAAACATATGTTGATTTCAAAAGTTCATACATATATACCTGGAATACGCCCCGTTCATGTGTCTTCTTCCCGAGATAGCCTAGTGAAAGAGGATAGACTTTTAACGAAGAACACAAAAATTCCAGCAAATCAGAAGTATAGTCAGTGTTTTTAATCTTAGAAGGCTTAGCTGTGGTGGCGATGTCAAAAGAAGAAATGGTGATGCATTTCAGTGTAAAAGAAATCCTAAGAAATGAGCATGACATCATTGTTCACCATGGTCGACAGCAGAGGCACCTCCATCACCATATCAATCCATAACGTACACATACAGGATGTACAAATTCCAGGTCAATTGAAATCCTTAATTCAACCCTATAAGAGTTCATTGATTCAATTCGTGTCACATTCACAAAGAGATAGAATGCAAATCGACAATTGCATTAGTTCGTTATAAGTTAATCACTTCGCATGCCTGGTAGGCTAGGCAATCCATTAGGACAATGGGATTTGAGACCATGAAATGTAAATTTTGTGTGTCTGGATAGTGATGAGCGAACTCGGGTTAAAATCCTACAGCGGCTAAAATTAAAAAAAAATTTAACTATTAAATTTTATTAATAAATATTCTCAGTTTTTATGGTTTATTGTAAATCCCAAATAATCAAATTTTGAAAGAAGATTATGATTTTTTTTTCGGATTAGAAAGTAAAGTTTATTCTCATATCTCAGACAACAAAAATACAAGGAAAAAGCAGATTCACTCGGAAATAAATAAATAAATAAATAAAACGGCACATTTTTCAAGAGTGGTTGAAATTTCTTAATGCCCTCACATCTATCAATAAAATCTTACTAATCTGTTCTAAGAGATGATAACAGTTCTGAAGTGCTTTTAATAGCAATATATTGGAGTACTTCCTTCAGGAAGTACTTTATGTTAAAGCAGAACATAAAAAAAACAAAAAAAAACATACATTTTTGTTACTAAGCTGACAAGTTGAAGATGATCAGGCGGTTTTTCATAAGAGATTTGCAAGCCAAGAGCATTTTCAAACATCTAAATTTTTCATATATAGTTTATTTTTTTTTTCTCTCGTTCCAACTCCAGTTAATCTGGTCCTATTTCATCCACCTGCCGTTTGAAAAAGAAAACGAATACGGATTAGTGGAGATATTTCCAAAATCGAAAAATACAACAATTATTAAAAAGTCCAAAACCATTTTCAAAGTAAATTTTACGAGAATCGAAATGTAATATGATTTTACTCAAAATTGAAGGAAATCTATAGTCTATAAACTTTTTAGTTGATTGTAGATTATGTCTGTCATTTCACACTTATCATAATGATAGATATAAATAAGAGTAAATGTTTAAATTTAATAAATTTACAACCCTGGGAGCATAAATAATACAACCATTGAAGTTTGCTTTTTTTATATTAATTAAAAAAAAAAATTTTAAATATTTTTTTGTAAAAATCCTGTAAAAAATAAACAGTAAAATATTACTTTGGAGGTAAATTTGTTGACCGTCCACATTTATAAATATTGTTACCAAAAAACGTTTTTATTTCAGCTAACATTTCGGCCTGAATTTCAGACCTTTATCAGTGAAACTAAGGTGATGGGGTGAGAGAGAGAGAGAGAGAGAGAGAGAGAGAGAGAGAGAGAGAGAGAGAGAGAGAGAGAGAGTGAGAGAGAGACTCGTGCTCAACAGAGTCTACGTCTTGACTAATGAACTAATGTTCTTTAACTGATGTTCAGACCGAAACGTTGGCTAAAATTAAAACTTTTTTGTTTAAAAATTAGTTTTTAATTATTGAACTACCGAGACCTGATAATCCTCTTTTCATTAAAATATTACATTTTACGAGTATTACGCTCAGTAAAATTTTTCGTATCTCAATTAACAATGAAGATTTTACGATTATAATTATCTCTCTCTGATTTTAACTCAAAATTAATCAATTTAAGGTTATGCATTGAAAAGTCTAATGAAACCGAATTCGGTTTCTATGTTTAAAAAGTAAAAGGTCTCACCCCAACAATCCTAATAAATTCTTAAATATCCTTTTTAAACTTTTATAGACTATAAATGTTATTTAATTATCTAATACATCTATTTAATTTTAAACTTTTTTTTTTCTATCATAAAGCTAATATTAAAAATTAAATTTAAATTTTAAATATTTTTCTCCCTCTTAATATCAAAATTACCCCACTCATTTAATTTAATTACCTTACAGTCTACAATCTCTTTTGTTTGGTTTGCACTTTTAAAAATAAAAAAAATAAAATAATACATCACATGTGGGTAGAATAGATTTATTTAGAACATGTTTAACAAATTTTAAGGAACTGTTATATTTAGTATATATATTATTTTTTTGGTTATCGTAGAATTGTACAAAATTTATATTTATAAATTTATATTGTTAAGACTGAGATTGGTCCCCTTTGTATACAATAAATATTATTCTTTTTTAAATTTGATTTGTTTACGCTATTTTTGCGCGATAAATTTTTCATAATAATGGGTTGTGAAGGTTCATGCTCGTATATGTATTCTGAGATTTGTGACTTTCAAATTTCGGAACATTCCTAATACTTCATGTAACTGTCATACATTATATCAATAGTTCACACATTAATTATGTATTTATGTATTTATTATATTATGAAACAATACTTTATTGATTCATTCACCCTTTGGCGGGAACTAGTTCATTCTCTAATGACTTCCTAGTCTTCTATTTGGCCGGAGTCAAACTCATTCTGTATTTTCAGAGCGTATATTTTGGATCGAGATGATTCCCTGTAGCGAACGGATCAAATAATTATTCGACGGTCAGTTGAGCTGTTTTCCTAGGGGCACGAAATATTTGCTGATTGACGGGAGATGAGATTCTCTCTTCATTTGTCTGTTTGAATGACCTTCCTACGAACGATCAAATGAGTGTAATCAATGCGATGGTTTGTATTACGAATTCATTTTGAAAATTATGTTTATTATAAATTAACAAGAAAAATGATACAATCTCAGTTATTGAAGAGGAATGATGGGAAAATATGATCTATCTAATCTTATTATGATGGACTGATGTTTCTCGGGCAACTTCCCTCCATTTTTCAGTTTGTACATCTATAAAAAAAAAAAAAAAAATGAAATGGAATTCGGTCTAAAAAATAATTTCATTTGGATAATAATTTTGATAATTCAGTTCATAAGCTATAAATGTAATGTGTGCTAAATTCGCTTGAATGTGGGACTTTCAACATGATGAATAAAATTATCTATAGCACAACTGTTAATAAATATATTGCGATTAATATATACACATTAATCGCAATATTTATTAACCGTTGTGCTGCTATATATATATAATAAATAATAACAGGTTGGAGAAAGAGTGTAGGAAACATACAAAAAGAGAAAATTACAGTATCCAAAATTTGAGGAGATTACGGTTTTCTTATACTTCCGATTCCTCGTCTAAGGCACACACTTAAAAAGTATATTAATAATTGATTATTACATAATGTGCTGGTTGCAATGGCAAATATTTATAACTTGTGATTTACTCTTGTTAAATAAGTTAGATTTATAACGCAAAGTATTGTGAAATTCCCCTGGGAAGTCATTAATAAATCAAACAACGGGCTATGAAAAACATGCAAATGTTTTGATATATAAAATATATACATATATTGTAGAGGATATAAAATATATACATATAACACTATAATTATATAT
>KZ808082.1:73915-85839 GCA_000696205.2 Oncopeltus fasciatus | reverse complement strand
TATATATATAATTATTTTTATATAATTGATGAATGATATATATCAAATTAAAGTGAGCAAAATTTGGTATTCAGACTTAATTTATCAACTTTTGGATGAGGTCGTCACTGGCTGAATTCGGATGAGGGAGACGAAAATTGCTTATCTTGCTATCTTTGTTGAAATTTGAGTTATTAAAAGTTGATTGCACATTCTTTGTGAAAAGCTAATGTTCCAATGTCTGATAAATATACTATTTTATCTAAGAAGCTTACAAAGTAATATATTCACGAATACAAATACAATGGATGAGTATTTCTTTTTACGCTTGTAATTCTCTCTGGCACATAAAGAGTAATCTTTACACCATATAAGGGATGTATGCTTCGCGCAGTTCCTGCGTTTTTTTTTTTTGTTTTTTTTTTTACAAATCGTAATATTTAATAATTTTGAAAATTTACAGCATTGTACATTACTGTATGAAGTTAATAGTGTTCTACAATAAGCCCAATCCGAGAGAGAGGCGTGGTTCAACAAAGAATGGGGATATTTCAAACTCCCCTTTATAAAGGTGCCTAAATGACCTGTTACTTTTCCCTGGAGGGAAGTCGTCACGTCGCCAGTCACGAGTCTACGTACAAATGAGGGCGACAACGATTCTGACGACAGCAAGTCATTTTCTTCCCATCAGCCCTTTCGTCCAGCTAACCGGGCTACTTTTTCTAGGGGAGATTTACTATAATCTAACCTCTCTATTTTACTGCAAAAATGTAGTCAGTCACAGAGAACGTCAGGGAGGATATCACATGCTTTATTTGAGATTGGCATGGACAAGTAATTGAGTTAATAAGTAAGGTTATACAGTTAAGGTTATAAAGCCTAAAAGCGCATTGCAGGGATAACAATATGTAATCAACATTTACTCAAAACAGATGAGATGGCACATCAGAAATGCTATTCTACAACTTGTCTTCAAAATTACAGCACTGCTTACTCTCATCTCATTGGATGATGTCCCAGCCAATCAGAGTCCATTCAATTCAATATCTAGAAGAGTTTCATCTGTCATTTATTTAGCATAAAGGGTTATGATAGAAATGAAATCAATTATCGTTTAAAGACAAGTTTTTGTCTTTCACACCTCACCTATCTTGATGCTTAAATCATTACTGCCCCTAATATTCATTTTTACATTTAAGAAAATGAAACAGCTCACCTCTTACAGTAAGCAGCAAGATGTTTCTCATTGAGAAGCTTCGGCTTGACAAGATGAGTTCTAAATGGAACAAACTTTAGTATGTGCTCCACTGCTTGGGCAACATCTTCATCGTAGTCACCATCACCTAGGTAAACCATAGCACATGAATTAAAAATAACCAAATTAAAAAAAAAAAAATTAAGCTATATTGTTTCAGTAGTAAATTATAATTAAATTTATATATTATATAATAAGCTATGGGTAAAGTGCCCTTAGGCTATATAGCAGCTGCTCCTCTTGTTAGCAATAAAATTACACAATAAAACTTGTAAGTTTTATATATATTTTAGGAGTATATTTTAATAAAAATACTTCTATAAAATTAAAATGCTGTTTTTTTCTATAACTGAAAAAAAATGTTGACATGCCCTCTTAACAGTCGATATATTTCATTTACCTTAAATAATTTAGTGTAAAGAATTTTTATTCTAATTTCTTTTCACTGAATTTTAAGTCAGTTCACTAAATGTTGATTTTACTTATTTACTCTTCAGAAGAACCTCTCTAGCATTAATTTCAATTATATTTATATTATCCTGGTATATTGAATAGCTTTACTAAGAAATATTAACTTTAGTTGCTATCTACTCTTTTTTAATTTTACACAATTTGATATAATAATATAATATCAATATGCAACAATTAATATTATACAAACAATAATAAATGTATTTACTTATTTACTTGAAGGAATAATGTTGGAGCCAGTCAGTGCATGCAGTATTTGAGGACATTATTCAAACTCATTAGTCAAGCACGGATCACTTCACAACACATCCGAGACATTTCGTACCCCTGAAAATAGAACTTAAATAATGATATATATGGATATGAGGTTTTATTGAAAGATTGTCACATGTGATGATAAGTGGGTTCACCAGCAAAATTCGAATGCTAGTAAGCAATGGCTAGATCGCAGTCAAACTGCTTTTCCGGATTTCTTAAGGGTGCACTTTGAAAATTATTCTATGTTTTGGATTTTTCTTATTACTGTTTTGGAGTTATAAAGGAGTTATTTATTACAAATTAGTTCCTGATGGACACTATATGAATTTTGTACGTTACTGCAAAAAACTGAAAAGATTGCAACCAAGTTGTCTGAGAATTATTCTTTCTTGATAATTTTCAACAAGATAATTCTCGTCCTCACACTTCCCATTGAGCCAAAGAAAAGGTTAAAAAACTTCATGAATCTAAACTCCTGCAAGTCCAGACCACTCACCATCAGATTACTACTTGTTTCGATCGGTGGCCTATTTTGGCGAAGAAAAAACTTGCTAATTTTGTGGAAGTTGAAATTGTATTCCAAGAGTTCCTTGACAGCCATACCAAGGAATGATATTAGCATGGGATCGAACAATTGGAAAGTAGATGGCTACTGACAGAAGATAACAATGGATTTTAATTTCAGTATTAATTGTATTTTATATAAAAAATATTTGGTTGAAAACAATCATTTTTTTATTTACCCATTTATGAGGAAGATACTCAGATTAGAATGGGATATTTAATCCTATCAAATTGTCTAGAACAAAAAATCTACTAAAGGAAAAAAGAGACTACTACTGAAATCTACTCTATTCATGGACTCAATAAGATTTTTAATTTATAAAAGTATGTTTCATACACTATCAAGACAGTCAAGATATCAATATCAATCAAAGGCTAAAGCCCTAGCTGGAGTTAAAATATTAAGAGCAAGGTGACATCACTTTTGTAAATATTTTGAATGTTTTCAAATTTTTGAATTAAAACATACAAAAAATGTTTTAACTACTTGTAATCAATAAAATTAATGCTAACTCTTGAATTTTGGAATGTATATATATATAAGGGATGTATGCTTCGCGNAAAGCTTGAAAAAATAAATTATTTCAAATTACAAAATAATAGTTTTATAATTCTTACAGAAGAATAATTAAAATATTATACAGGGTTTTTCAATATGTGGCTGCAGAAAATTAAATATTAAAGAAGATATACAGAATTAAATTTAATAAACAGTTGTATAATCAATAAAAAAATTGTTTAACAAATAATTATGAATGAATGAGTCTTGTTAAATTTAAATTAATGAATTATTCATATTATCTGAAATTTGAAAATTATTTAAAACGTATTCACTAAATTGCAGAAACTTTCTTCTAGTATGAAGTTAATATTTATCACAATTAACTGTGAACTTCATAATATTATCACTTTAAAATAAAATTTCTTTTATAAGGACTCATACTTTATAGACTGAAAATTGACTAATACATTTTTAAAAATAAACTTACTAGTTCTTCATTGTACGAATGCTGTGACTCAAGTGCAAAAGATAGCAAGCTATCTCCTTTTGCAGTTTTTTAACAAAATACTAAATAACATGAATGACTTATTAATCACACAAATAATTTTCATATAAATTATAAATCATTCATTGAAATCAGAATAAGAAATCACCTTAATTCTTTTCACCCCAGAATCTTTAAATTATCTTTATTGAAAAGTATATCAGTTTGGTGTGCCCAAGGGCTTTTTTGGGTTCCCGAAAGAATGCAAGGGCTAGTAGCAACATCATCACCAAGAATGTAAAACTCAATGTTCACAACCCACAGGATCCTCCACATTTTGTCTCAACTACGTGATTCGTCAACTTGTCTTTTCAATAGGATTTAATCAATTCAAATTCATAGGAAAATCATTATAAATGCCATGCGATAACTCATCACTCAGAAGAAATATTGTAACTAATTTAAATTTTCAGTCCCCATTATAAATTCAACTAACCTATTTAAACTTCATTACAATATCTTTCGGACAACTGACCTGCTCCCACTTTGGATATTATGTAATTATATATTCATTCAGCTCATTTAAGCCTATTTTATTTTGATTCTTTTTTTTTTTCCATTCCATACAATCCTTCCTCCATACATTTTAATTCAGACATCCCTCAGTATTTTCCCTAATATCTTGTCGTCTTTCAGAGAGCTTGTAGTTTATATATTTAAACCATTTTAGAGAAGGGAGATAATTATGCTAGGGATAGCAATTATATTCTGATTAAAGCAATAACACGAAACCTGGATGTCAGTCAAAAATGGACTATTTATTTAGAGGCTATTCTTCACAAGTTATCAATATTCGTTTAATGTATGACTGGAGTATAAGCAATAATTTCTTTACTGAATAATTTCCATCACCACTAATTTAAGGCAGTAATTACACTATCTGACAAGCTTTAATAAAATAACACCTTGTGAGAGTTCAGAGAACAAGTTCGTCAAGCTTCAAGTTTTAACAGATATTTTGCCATTATCCCATTAGGGCATTAAGGTTAACTCCAAAAAAATAACGAGCGTTCAGTCAATAACTATACCTTGCTACAACACCAAGTTAATAAGAACATTATATTTATCTTAAAGTACATTTTCAAAACAAGATGGACTTTTATGTATTAAAAAAAAAAAAAAGGAAAACAATGACATTCTGATTTAGCAGGAAAAGCATGAATAAAAGTATAAAAATTTCCATATATAAATATATTTTTTGCAAATTTTAACGTTAAGCTTTCTTCGAACTTATCGGGCGCAAGTTATGTTTTAGATACGTTATATTAGTTTAAAAAAATACACCAGAATGTTGATATGAAGTAATCGGATTTTAAGACATATAAAATGTTCATTGTAAAGTCATTACAATGTTACTGTCTGCAGGCTGTTTCCAAGAATTATGTAATGCTTTATGAGGATTATAACCCTTACCACTGCAACACAAATATTGAATAATTCGAATAGATTAGGATGAAATGAGAATATGTGTCTTCCCCACAGTTATTTATTTTTGCTCAAACATTTTCGTTTACAATGAGCCACTTTCTTCAACGCAATCGACATCTACAAGTAGAAAAGGTCCTTATCGTAATGATTAAAGTGCAAACCCTTTTAATTTTACAATAAAGGACCTTGAAGGATATGTCGTCAGAGTGTTGAACTCCTGAAGATGGCTCATTGGAACCGAAAACGTTCCAGTGAGAAAGTAAATCAGTGGAAGGTGCATCTTATTATTTCACTCTTATTAGGAAACCCACAATTTGACTTAACGAATATAACGTTCAAATTGAAGCATTAAAATAACTGAAAAACTCAAAAATTCTACGACAGGACAGGTACATCTAATGACATCTATTGGTATCCGTTCACGTCAGATAATCCTGGCGTTGCGGGTTCAAATCCCGCCCAGGGCAAGCTTAAACCTATAAATAAAAGCTTGTCCTGAGCCATGGATGTATAGAATGGGATGGCAACCTGTTGATGGCCCCTTCTTCAATGACCCTAGAAAGTACGAAGGAAGGCTTAAACTCAATAAAAAGAAACACATACTCGTCAACTATATTTACATTCGATTTATTTAAGTAGAGCATCTGGTGGATTTTTTTTTTTTTTTTTTAAATCTAGAGCTTAGCCATTCTACACTGATGGCAAAGCGAGAGAGAAAAGGACCGTTAACGCGAGCCACACGAGTTGAACGCGAGGATCGGGATTACAAATAAAAGTGAGGAAAAACAAGGAGAGAGAAAAAAAGGGGGGGGGGGGGGTATATCTGAGGGCGGGACCTGGTGTCACCAGATATCTCGGCATGTTTATGTAAAGGGAGCTGGCTCCTTGTATTCCCATTGTTATGGAGATTTGTGGTGTGTGTGGCGTCACACCGGAGTTATTGTCCTAGCTGGCCGACCTCCTTCCTCCTTGGCCGGCCCTTCAGCTCATTGTATCTTCAAGGCGTTCTAATAGATGGTCCGGATAGGCTGGGGCTTCAGTCCCTAGACAAAGCTTGCGCTCTGGAAAAAAAAAAAAAAAAAAATTATCGCGTAACTTTCTCTGTACTTTTACTGTAAGAATTGAAAAAATATTTTTTTAAAATTTTTGTAAAAAAAAATTTAAGCACTTGGCCAATGCAGTATCACAAATCACTAGAGCTCCTGAATTTAACATACATATTATTGGTATACAGTACATTTTTCGTATTATATTGGCATATCAAAATAAACAGAAGCTTCTTTATTTTATTAAATATTAACATTTAGATAACTTATTAAATATCATTTATGAATTTCTTCTCTTAGTGACACCACCAGAAGGATGCGAGCAATCACATATTTAAAATAAAAACAACTATGAAACGCAAACCTTAAATGTTTTACAATTTTTTTTTTTCAGAAATGAACTCTTAATAACTGAAATACTCTTGAAACAAGTATAATTAGTGAAAATGGGATTAAAAAAATGAAAAGTGATAGTTAATGTACGGGGAATATAAATAGATGGAATTATCAATCACAATTATATTTTTTGTATCTAAGGTTATTAGATACAAAAAGAAAATAATCCCTCCACATAAAAATAAATAATACTTAAAAATAAATGTTAAAACTAGTGTACGAGTTTTTATATATCAACGTTTTTATTTAATAGTCTATAAAATGAAAGCAAAAATTAATCTTTCCATTATGGGATATTTCACATTTCTCTTTTTTTCTTAGCAGTTCTAGTTTGGAATATTTTTCTAAGGGAAACCGAATTATTCACGTTTGCGCGATATGTTAAATTTAAAAAAAATTATCAATTTTTAACAGATCTCACATATGTATGTAAAGTTTTTTCCGGGTTGGACCGTGTTAAGTTTTTGATGGTTGCCGAGCTTTCGCACATCGTGTGATGGCTTCTTCAGGGCTGAATAGAGAATGAGAGCTGTCTTCAAATCCAGGGGTATTTATACCCGGCGCTGTCCGGTCCTTGGGCGAAGCCTGTCTTCCCATTGGTTGATCCTGTTATCCTGCTCGCTGATTGGCTGGATCCTCTTATCGATTTGTTGGGCCCTCTTATCGATTGGTTGGACCCTCTTATCGATTTTCCAATTCTTGCTGAGCCTGTATCCATCCTCCCTGTTGATATTCCTAGGATTTTTCGCTATTTCGATGGCTTCTCTGATGGTCCGTCGATAGTAGTTGTTTTCCCGGGCCAATATTGAAGCATCTTCGAATTTGATGTGGTGGCTGGTGTTAGCGAAATGTTCTGCTAGAGCTGACTTTTCTGTACGTCCGTGTTTGATGTCTGCAATGTGTTCTTTTAGGCGTGTGTCGATCGTCCTTCCAGTCTCACCAATGTAAGTAGTTCCGCAGGAGCAGGGAATCTTGTATATTCCTGGAGTCCTAAGTCCAAGCTTATCCTTAGGTTTCGGAAGGATGTCTGTTATTTTTCTGTCGGTGCAGAACGTTGTTCTTATCTGGTGGTTCTTGAGTATACGGGCGATCTTCTCCGTTGTCCCTTTGACGTAGGGGATGGTCACTTGTCCTCGGAATTCTTCTTTACCTTCCCGCTCTTCTCTGTTGCGCTGCCGATTTCTCTTTCTCTGGACCTTGTTGATAGTGTTGCGGTCATAGCCATTTTTCATGAAGGCGGTGAATGAAAGATCTCACATATTTAAAAATATATTTAAGAATGAAATTTTGAGTGTTAGATTTATACCCTTCTTTTGCTTATAATTAATAAACCAAATTCGATATTTAGGCTGTCAATTGCAAACCATTTATTTATATAGTGTTAGCCCCCCTTCGAGCTCCGTAAGGCCATGGAGGCAAGGGCTATCTACAGGTTACCATTCCATTCTAAACATCCGTGGCTCAGGGCAAGATTTTATTAATCAATAGTCGAAATGAGAACCCGCAGCGCGAGGATTGCGAATCCTCATGTACTACCCTGGCACAGGAATTCTAAACCTTGAAAGTGTAAATTTTTAAATTTTTACATAATTTTTGAATTCTTCTTGATCATTTCTATCTGAACAAAATATCCTTTCGGTCTTTCCTTCGGGAAATAGGTAGATCAACTGGGTTTTCTGTTGGAAAATTTTACTGGGTCCCTAATTAAGGATGATATCATCTATAAAATATCTCCACCAATCCTCATCTGGACAGGATCCGTAGAAATGAGTTTTGCAATTGGAGTGACGAGATTTCTAGGCAAAACAGTCATTTCTTCAAATCTATACTCTTTGAAGTTGAATCTATACTTTTTATTGATGGATGCCAAAACATACATAGTTAGCACTACAGGTCTGACGTTACAAAACATACAAAACATTCGATCCGCTTGGTAGACAGACAACATCTTTGGTCAGTTATTGGTATATTGTGGAATAGTCGGCCAAAGATTCACTTAGCCTTACTTTTTTGATTCAACAGATTAGGTTATTCTAGTTCTATCGTAGCACAACTTATTCACCTTCTTGAAAATACACAAGACCACATATGAGGTTTCAGCAAGACAAATTTCTTGCACACTAAGTGCAGCAAGCAAGAACAGCTGTTAGCAAGATCTTTAACAACGGGTGAGTTGTACCATTAAATAATTTTCTTTACTAAGGGTCATGGAGGGAGCATTCACCCCATTCTAAACATCCATGACTCAGGACAAGCCTTTACTAATAAAAAAAAGATTGCTCTGGGCAGGATACGATTCCATAGTTCCAGGATTGTCCCATGAGGAACCCTGGCGCCCCAATAAGATATTTTAGTTTACTATACATCTTGCCAAAATATCAATAAATTTTATTAATACAAAATAATGATATAACGTTTCTACCTATACGCTCCAAAATGATCTTGAAATCCTTTTTAAAAAGACCTAATGCAATCCCAGTTCTCCATTATACATTCTTTGGGATTTATTATTCCTAAGCTCCATCTTTAACTAGAGCTATTCCTATCCTGCAAATTATTACAGCCTTAGGATCTACTTGGGAAAATCCTATAGATACTGAACTTGAATATTAAAGATTAATAAGAGTGGCTTAATGCTCTCCCATTTGAATAGTTTCATATATATTTATTATATATATCTTAAAAAAATGTTATAATCAGAATTTAATGAACAATGTTATGAATGGTATTGTAATAAAGTTTACTTGATCAATTATAGATGATAATAGCTCTGGAATCTTTTCATACCAAACTCTTCGTCGCAATTAGAGATTTCTTCTATTTCCATTCTTCTCTAGATGGACTGTTTCTTGAAATGTCACTTCTTGTCTTCACACGTGTCTAAACTAGCGGTTTAAGCCAAGATTGGCTCCAAAACTGTATGGTAAGTGGGCGCATTGAGAAGTTGTGTCTTGCCCGAAAGATGGCATTATTCAAAAGAAGGAATCGCGGACATTCGGTTTGTGTTTCCCGCCTGAATAACACGGCTATTCTCCCCGCTTGACAAAAAGCCATTCACGATAATAAGAACGGTTCTTCATAAATGTCAGGACACACTGAACAAGTTCTTACCTTTTTACGACTCGGTGGAACCGTTCCGACTCCTCCGAAATTTGTTTCGCTTTTGCGAAATTTACAGTCAGCCCATTTTTTAGTGTCTAAAAAGGAGGATTGTCAAAAGTAATCCTTACACATCTCGTTGTCTATATTTTAGTACAATCGCTCAAGAATCCATTCCCCCTGAGACCACCTATCATGATCTTTACTGAAACAACCACAAAGTTTAAATTATGGCAAAAATTCAATTCAAGAAACATAAAATAAAAAAAAAGATAGCCTACCTAAGCTAGTATTAGTAGTGAAGAATAATAGTTTCACAACAAATTTCTTTTGATTTTAAATTTTTTTAGATAAATTCTGAAAAAAGTATTTAATAGTTTCCACAGGAATTTACGAAAATCCAAACTACATACATGCATTTACCATGTAAATGGAACGTATGTTTTAAAAAGAATTTTCACCATCGCTTTCACCACTAAAGTCAATTTTTTTTCTTTTTTTTTTTTTGCATGGATAGCTTTTTCCTTGACACTAAAGTGCTGGAAAGTTTTAGCCCATCAAAATAGATAACTTAATGGTATTTCAACACAGTTTTGACACTTCTCTAAGCTTTTAAAAGTATGTTTCAAAAATAAACACTTTAAGTAGTGACATGGGGGGAGGCCTTGGGCAAGAAGAACAAAGAACTAGTATGGAGATGGAAATATATTTATTCTTGGACAAAACCTAATACATGGAAATATATCATTATAAAATAGATAGAAATAAATAATAATAATAATAATAAAAGGAAATAAGCTGTTCTGTAAGAAACAAATCATTATTATTTTGAGTTTCAGATTTTAAGAGACAAATCATTTTTATATACTACTCCATTTTTGAGTTACAGATTAACAAGTTTAGCTATTAATAAAACACTATTATACTAAGAAAAATCTTTAAATTTTCTGTAAGAATGAACGAATGAAGTGCAAAAAATTTTCTTTATTTATTAAGTAGTTATGTCAAGTATAAATCAGAAAAAAAATTACACTTACTCCATTCGCTAATTGTACAAAGGTTAAATATGATAAATTCTGATAGCTCAATAATTCGTGTGGATTGCAATTTCTTTCGGAGGATATCAATAAAGAAGGAACCGTAAATAAATAGAATAAATACAAAAGAAATGTAATTTTGTCTTTTAGAAATACAAGTTGAATCTCTGTTCTAGAAATAATGATACTAACCGTGAATAATCTTTACTCACAGCATGTATAATAATTTTTGGAGAGGAAGGATAAAAATTTGACTAATTTTTAAAATATATAAACAATAATAATAAATACTTGAAATTTACTATTTTAAGAAGAGAAAAACGACAACAAAATCTTTTTTTATTTATTTGATTATAGAATTGTATACCATTGTCCCTCAAAAATCCTATGAATTGGAGAAAAAACATTAACCATGTGTATAGAATAAATTTATAAACAAATTTTGATATAGCAGTAATTTTAAATTAAGTGGAAAGAGCACTTCTAATTAATGACCTAGATGAGAAAGATGAGATCTATGAAATTAATAAGATAAAATCGAAATAGGTGATTATACAGAGGTCTACTGATTAGGTTGTGGACCTTGTTCTACATAATATCTCTGAAGAAGATTAAAAACATTAAAATTAAGATGCAGAAGGAACAAATAAAATGAAAAAAAGACTTAAGAGTTCTATTTGCATTTAATTAAAGAGGGTTATATGGACAGTGGCTCATTTGTACAAAGAGGAAAAATCCAGGTTTGGGAAAAAACCAGAGGAAAGAGAAAGTGGAAAAAGAATAAAAAGATGTTTTTCTTGACAAAATAATCTAAATTCTGAAGGAGAAGGGGTGGAAATGAAGATAGTGGGTGAAAATCCACCCTTATTTTTATAGAATTGTCAAGGTCATTTCCACTTCGAATAATATGACTTTTATACTGTAATTTATTGTTATTTTAGACTTGCTGTATTTTAATATGCTTAATTTTTAATTTATCTTATTTACATAAGCTTGTTATTGCTTTTTAAGTACTTCATAAGATGACTTTCAAAAACCAAAGTCACAATAACACAATTATAATTGTTAGCTGACAAAACGGCTAAAAATAGAAAATAATTTTTAAAAAACTTACTGTTCTTAATAGGCGTAAAAAATTTATATTTTAAATTTTATAGTCAATAACATTTTTATGAAAACCCTTACTAAAACTGATATTTAAGAATCTAAAAGCAAATATTTAGTTTTTTCCCCAACCTTCTCTTTAAAAATACATGGGCTTGTCTCAGTTTTTATTTCTTTTTAAATGGTTTCTATTTATTTTTAAAATGTTTTTTTAATTATTTTTAAATGTTTTCTTATTTAT
>KZ808082.1:57774-67900 GCA_000696205.2 Oncopeltus fasciatus | reverse complement strand
GTCCCAGCCAGGAATCGAACCTGGATCTCCTGCTATCCGGGCCGGTGCATTTACCAGTTATGCTTCCAGGACGCGCTAGACATCTCATTCAATTCCCTCTACACTAGCAATAGCCTAACCCACGAGAAAGGCGAGAACTTCGTCTTGTACTCGAAGGAGCTGACATTGTCAAGCTATTTGTCGACTCTCGTCATTTACTTAGTGTAGAGGGAATTGAATGAGACAACTAACGCGTCCTGGTAGCATAACTGGTAAATGCACCAAATAGCAGGAGATCCAGGTTCGATTCCTGGCTGGGGCTGATAGATTTTTTTATTCTATTCCCTCTCATTAATTGTTTAAAATTTACGTGGGATAAAATACCACAACCAAATGAAATATTTATTAACCCGTAGTTTTTATACTATATATGTATAAAGTACCTGAATTGTGTTACTTAATTTAGTTGTATGCTCAGAAATGACGATATAAAATGATAGAAGTAGGGGGGGCTGAAGGGGTTTTCAGAGAAGTGGTGGAGAGGAGATTAAAGTTAAACCAGCTTGGGCCGAATCGAGCCACCCCGAAAATTTCTGTCTCGTGAGAGAAGAGTGCCAGGGGGTGGGAGGATACCAGCTGGGCCTTCTCCCACATTACGGGTGAGTCGTCGAATTCCGTATCAGTCTTCCTTATCCCCTTATACACTCCTGGAGATCGTGGCGCTGGAGTCTCCAGGGACCGCAACCAAATCTTTCGGGTGAATGTGATTGTCAGTAATAGTGAAAGGGAGGATATTCTATGAGAAACTTCGAATGGGGGTTTAGAAATTCTATTTTTAACATGTATTTATTAAAGTGGGAGACTCGAGTTCGATTCCCGGTTGAGGTAGTAAGATTTTTTTTAGCGCCCCGTACAATTCAAATAAATAGTATTCTGATTCATTGTGAAATAGTTCAATATGTACCGCCGAAGTGAATACTAATATTTACTAATAAAGAGACGAATTAAAAAAAAAAAAATGAAAAAAAATAAAGAAATGTGAAATAATCAGTTTATTCTTCCGTGTATGCGGGCTCAAGTAAGTTGTTTGCCAAGTTTCATCCCCTGATACATAGTGATTTACGAATGTATTAGTGGTGAATAGATGAATAATGGGCATTTTTTGAATAGATGTGTTATGATTTGAAGTTGTAATTTTGTTTATTTACAAACGCCATGTGATGCCGACCCAAACAAAGACTTGATATAAATCCAGGAATTGTGGTAAAGAGATTTTAATCCTTATAATTATATAGCTTCGCCCAAGTCATTATAAAAAAATACATATTTTTCAGTTAATTACGCTGCTTAATTATGTGGTTTAGATTTTTAAATATTTTTCGTAAATTTTTTACTACCCCTCAGACAACTTTTACTGATAAACTGGAGGAAGCAAACTTAAATAATGAATTTTATTTTGTTCACAGGGATCACTTGATAAAGAAGAGTTAATTATGAAAATACAGAAATAAATGCTCCCACGACAGTGTAGTAAAATTGATCATATTAATGATAAATCACTAGTGAGAAGTAGACTAAATTTTTATCTAAAAAAATGATGTTTATCAAAATCTTGGGAGAAAATTTACAAAAATTATAATTATTTTATTTAATTGTATTATAATCATATAACAGAATAACTGCCTCTTTAAGTCTGAGAAGGCTCCAAAACAAAATAACTGCGGAATCAAAATAAAGATGATCATTATCTCAGTATTACATCATCTTACAAAACTGATGAATCTAGAAAATACATTTTACCATTTTTCTTACCCGCAACTATATTGCACTAGTTTAAAAGAAATATTGTCCACTTTTAAACTTTATTTCAGTTTCTTAGCTCTCTAGTGACGGTAATTTTTAAGAAAAGAGACGAAACTTTATTATTACTTTTCTTTATTAAAAGTAAGTATTGGAAGGGAACGATTGGACATGAGAAATTGATAAAATTTATAACAAAAATTAAGACAAAATGAATGAGACTGTATTTATTTTTACTGCAAAGGGGTGTGATTCTGTAAGATATTTATGATTTCTCTTTACGTTTTTATTAAGTTGGCAAAAAGATTTGTAGATTTCTACTATTTATCATTTCTTTATTCTAAAAGCTTCTCCTTTACACAATTGATAATATAATTTCTCTTATTTACTTTGAACTAACTTTACATATTAGAATAAAATAAATAGTCTAATTAGTTAATCTTATTTTGACTTTGATTAAAAAAGCTTTTACGTTTTATAATTTTAGTTTTATTTTTTCTACAAACAAAAAATAATTAGAAAATATAAAAAATAAAAGTTGTACTCTCTCACATATTTATGTATTTTTCGTTATTGGATAATGTGTATTCGGGAGTTAACATAACAGAATATGCCAGTGATTGTATATTCATTGGTGTAGAATAAAACCATCTTTAAAATATTTTTGGAATAAGATTTTATTTACCGAAGTATTCATCGAAATTATATGTACTTGCTCAAAAAAGTTCAAAACTGTTTGATGTAGTGGTATATTAATAATATCTAACTTTTGTGTGTTTTAACTTTTTTTTTTTTAATAGCAATTCATTTTTTTGAATTTGTAGCTCTTTTGGAATATAATGATTTAATTTTAGAAAATATTCCCAACAAGACAAAAATATTTTCTTTAACATCTCGAAAATAAGTTTTTTTGATAGCGAAAAAGGGATACATGACTTTTCTTTATTTGAAAAATATTATTAATAATAATATTTATAGGTTAGCTGTCTCTTTTGGCATATTTTCACTTCCCACTGACCGCCCCTTCTTCATATTCTTCGATCTGCATAATGAACCAAAAGGCTTCACTTCACAGTATATTTTTGAAATATATATATATGTATGTAACCCCAACCATATCCAACCTTTTCATAATTAACCATTAATTGACGAACCATAAAG
Source organism: Oncopeltus fasciatus (assembly GCA_000696205.2). NCBI lineage: Eukaryota > Metazoa > Arthropoda > Insecta > Hemiptera > Lygaeidae > Oncopeltus > Oncopeltus fasciatus. Next base: position 64,960 of record KZ808082.1, on the reverse strand, counting down.
AGTCCTTAGATGAATTATTTTTAGTTTACTCTAAATAAANATATATATAACACGGTATAATCAGTTTTGGAAAGCAGAAATACTGGCCTCGGTTAAGTAACACTTCGAAATAATAAAGGGAACATTAAACAATCGAAAAATAGGTACCATATAACTAAAATTTAACTATAATCTTATAAAATTTATTTTTTTAAACGCAAAAGAGAATTGACTGGTGTGGACCCCATTAAATACATGCCACTCAGCGCAACACTGAGGCATTCCATGAATATGGTTGCTTTAATGTCCGTAGTTTGCGATTAACATTTAATTATTCAGTTCTAAAATTATAACGTCTACATTCACTTAGACAATAATCTATTTGGAAAATTTAAAGTTGAGAATATTATAGGCTTCCTACCAGATTTGTTTAGGAGGCGAAAAGAACTAGGGGATGACTTATAATCTCATCATTATGATAAAATTTAACGGTTGTTATTTAACTAAAAAATCAAATTTTGGCGGGCCATATATATATATAATTTAAAGTTCATAGTTTTTATAAATTTTAGCTTTTACGGGGCCAGATATGACTAAAACCCTATTATTCAACAAATGAAACAAAAACAACACAGTTCCTAATTGTGTTCTTCTTATACAATCCCTGATGAACGCCAACTCACTCAGTGAACGTCAAGCAATCACACTCATTCACATCCATCATTCCATCTGCTAGTTCTGAGAACTCCGCCGAGGTTCAGCAAAAAAAAAAAACCCCCCAAAAAAAAAAAACAACCAAAAAAACAAAACAATAACGCCTGGTAGTATTTACACTTTCCAGCCGTTGCTGTTCAATTTTTGTTTTTTTTTAATTTGGGGATAGCAATTTTAGACCCATCGGAGTTATTCTTCTTTTCAAATTCCAAATGTATAAATGTCATACAGTTTCTGTAATTTCTATAAACAATATACTTTTGGTGAGATGAATTGCTCTACTCCTTCTCTCACATGAAATGAATATTTCTCTTATCTGTGAATTTTCAAGCAAGGAGTTGGTTAGAAAAACTCTATCGTAAATGGAAAAAGGGACGCTAGGTTAGCTTAGGGAATCCCATCGGGTCTCGAAATCCAGGCGCCGGGGGTTCGAATCTCGCCCGGGGACAGCTTTTATAGATAAATATAAGTTTATCCTGAGTCATGAATGTTTAAAATGGGGTAGCAACCTATAGATAGCCCCTCCCTTCATAATCATAAGTGGTTGGTAGAGAATCTAGTACAAAAAAAAAATCATCTTAAACGAAAAATTAACATTTAAAAGACTGATTTTCAAAAGAAAAAAAAACTTAGTTAATTCATCTAAGTAAAGATCTCGTTCAGTTAACTTAAACTAAAAAACAAATGACATGCAAAGAACTTAGATTGTTATAGTTTTATAAAAATAAACACACACACACACTCAAACACACACACACACACATATATATATATATATAGGTGATGCCGACCCAAACAAAGNGAGGATGACATACTGATATATATATATGTGTATATACACACATTAGGTTTCAAGTAAAAAGATTCCTTATTTTAATAAATTTCATGTTCAATAGACCAATGGGATTTTTTTTTACTGGCTCTAAACGCTCAGTAAAAAAGTTGGTGTGTTTTATGTGAGAGAAAGTTCTGAAAAGTTTTTATTATGTTCTAGTGTTTTAATATTTTAATTATACAAAAAGAGTATTTTAATGGTTTATCAGAGTTTTATAATTAATATATAATAGCGTATATTAAAATATATATACTTTTAACACAACTATTGATTTTTAAGTCTTCCCCCACTTTTGCTCTTGAACAATCCAGGTCCAACACCAGTAGTCTGGTAGAACTTCTACTTCTGTTGCGTCCAGGAGTTTATGACTAAATTAGTCAATTACTCTTATCTATGAGTACCATTAATAAAACATGTATGCTTTGCTTACGCAGTTCATGAATGAGGTCTTTTCGGATCAGATAACCTGAAAATCTTTTTGTCTGAAAATTCATTTTATAATAAAAGTAATATTTTCCAATGTTTAATTTATGCAATAATCTGAAGGGTCACTTTTAAAAATTTATCTGTTTTTCTTATTCCCGAAACCTACCATTAAATGAACATAATTTCTTTTAAAATGAAATACGTCAGAAACATCCCTGAATATTCAAAAGGAGAGTTATTTTGACCGGTAGATCCAAAAAGCACAAATTTAAAAATGTATTTTTTAATAAAGGATTATCTGCCAACGTTTCGGCTTACATTGTAAGCCATCTTCAGAGCTATCATGAAGACGAGAGAGGACGTCCTGAAGTTCACATTTCCATGACGAAACGTCGTCAGATAATCCTTTATTAAAAAAAAACATTTTTCAAATTTGTATTTTTTTGGATCTACCTTGACCGAACCCCAACTAAAATCATCTAAGAATCCCTGAATATTGTTTTATACAGGAAATTCGCTCGTAATCAATACGAAGCTGGTGGAAACATCTTGCGAGAGTTCGGAACAGCAGGGTACACATCATATAAGTCCGTTCTGGGTCGGTGTGGCAGCGCATATTAGACGCTCTGTCAAATATTGGCGAGAGACGAACACCTAATATGGGCCGAAGTCCGCTTGGTCTTCCCCCACGCCGCTAACTCGACCGTATTAGTCAGTGTGCAAGTGGTCGCGTGTCACAGATGTGACTTTGTAAGGGCTGAATTCGATTGGTGTGGTCCTAAAATTCAATTGGGGAAAAATCTGATGTGTTTGTATCAATCATTAAATCAGACTCAACTCATAGTTAAATATATACGTATAAGTAACTCATGTAACATATATTACTAACTTTATATATATATTAAGAACAAGAGGAAGAAAGGTTTCTCTTCAATTTTCTCTGACAAAGGGTGGAGAAGTCTTCCCAAAAATTTGTACTTCTTTTTGTATGTTCACTACACTCTTTTATCTATCTGTTCTTATTTATTATATAAATACGTATATAAATTATCGTTTTAATATGAAGTTAATAATATATGCTACATGAGTTAACTATTCGTATATATTTAACTGTAAGTTATCGCTTATATAAAAGAAAATTCCGTCAAGTAGGAGCTGGTAATCTAATCTGATTAACAAAATTTCATTAAAGATAATTATTGATACATTAGATAAAATGAGAAAATTTAACGCCACTAAAGTAGACCACTGGCTCTAGACTTGCCGGGAAGGAAGAGTGGGGGAAGCGCTCACTCATCACAGTTACATTCATAAATTTCTTCCTTAAGAAGCGTTTTTCGTGAAAATGAAGAAGGAAGTAAACGATAAAAAAGAAACATTTCAAATATTATGAGTTTCTTATATTTTCTTGAACTATAATAACATCCGTTCATTATTAAATTAATTAATTGTTATTAAATAACCATTTATTTTATCTCATTCGATTTTGAAAGTCGTGATGAAGGGTAGAGTTAGATACGTAATATGTAGCGTTAGCAATTATTCTTATAATTTTGGATTGAAAGAATTGTATTCGCTGAATATTGCAGCAACCCAGAGCTCTGCACCTATGTCAAGTTTTTTTTTTCGAATTTCAGATATCGTTTTCAAATCTAATTATTATTATATTATTCTACTCTCATATCCAGAGTAAAATTCAATGAATAACTAAACCAGAAATTTCAAAGTTCTTTTTATCTACATCTGAAATGTTTGTTAAACAGAAGTTTTAATTTCTTTCTTGTTTATTTCCTATATAAAAAAAAAGAAGGAATTTGTTGTCCATTAAGATATTTTCTTTCTATTTTCTTTTAATTTTAATTGCAAAAACTTACCTAAAAGTGACTTGAACCAGATTTAATTATAATTCACTATAAATAAAAACAGTTGAAAATTTTAATTACCCTACCCTCTGGTAAAGGTAAGAATTTTCATTAACTTAGAGTAGAGTAATATGAAAACAAAATGAAAGTTTTTTACTAATATTTATTTATATTTATATGTGATAAATATTATTCCTTATAATATGTAGGTAAGCAAAATTGGGTAAATTATTAGATGATTTTTATTTGGGTTCGGTCAAGGTAGATAAAAAAAAAAAAACAAATTTAAAAAATGTGTATTTTTTAAAAATTATCTGCCTAAGTCTTGAAAATGGGATCTTAGTGACATGACGTCCCTTCTAACCTTCATAATAGCCCTGAAGAAGCCGAAATATTGGCAGGTAATTTTTTAAAAAATACACATTTTAATTTTTTTTTTTTTTTTGGATCTACCTCGACCGTACCCTAACAAAAGTTATCTAATAATAATATCTAATGTCAAATAAACTCTTCATTTGAGAATTGTGTAAACTTTTTTTCCAACAAACGGTTAGTTAACTAGTAGGGAGTTTTTGGGGTTAGATCAAGGATTATCCACAAAAAAAATACAATTAAAAAAAGTGTATTCTTTATTATTTATTATCTTTTTCTTTTAATTGTATTTTTTTTGGATCAACCTTGACCGAACACCAACATATTTTCTACAAATAACCTCCACAGTCAAAACTCTTACTTTGTTGAAATATTATTGACAAAAAAAAAAAAAAAAGAAGGAATATTTACTCTGTACATATTGACAAAACTGAAATATATGACAACCAAAAACGTTGAGTAGGAAATGAATCTTTGAGGAGTTGTGACTGTAATTCCATTGAGAAATTACACCCCGCTGACTTTCATCACCCAACGTAATCATACTAATGAATACAAACAGACACACAGCCAGAGAGGTGTCCTTTTTTGTGCATGTACATTGTGAGGCTTATTTTATTAGAATTTTTTTTGTTCTTCTTTTGCCTTCTTTTTTCTCTCTCTCTCTCTCTCTCTCTCTCTCTCTCTCTCTCTTTACCCCTAGCTTTGAACAGACCCCTTGGCAATAAATCACAGAGGGAGGATGACATACTGCCTAATAGAACCGTGGAAAGGGGGATGGCATCACAGGAAATACTGAATTTTTATTATATGTTTATTTAATATGCCTGTATAGTACTTGGAATTCTGAAAAAATAATATAAAAAAATAACAATAAAATACATCAATGATCATCACTGTGCAGGGAGAAGAGGCCCTATTAATTTTAGGCATTAAGGCCACCTCCGGGCCGAAGGGTTTGAGAAACATAATTATTGCAGAAAATTTCCAGAAAAGTGGAAAGGACAGAATAATAATAATATAATAAGTAAGTCAGGAAAACACTTTTGGGTTAGATTGTATTATATTATATTTATAGAATTATATTCTAAGATGATTTGAGTTGGGGTTCTATCTTCTCNATAAATAAATTATTATTAACTAAAATAATAAATAATATCTCATTCTTTAATTTTGATTTTCCAGGCTATTCCTGTTTTTTTAAGAAAGTTTAACAGCCCATCCCCTGTAGAGGGGTTAATATATATTAATATATATATAAGAACGGATAATATTTTTATCTTTGCTTAAATTGTGATATTATGGTTTTTTTTTTTTAATTTATCGAATGTTTAAGCATAGGCGCATGCGTGTGTATTTGTATTATAGAGTAAGAAGTGCGTGAGACAAGAAAAAAATTTTCTATTGAGCTATAGGATGAGTAAAATTATCGACAACTCTATCAACTGGTACAATTTTATCCCAAAATAAAATGATAAGAATTTAATCAATTATAATTCAATTAGAATTAAAATTAAATTCAAAATTATTATAAATATGGTTTTAGACATATAAAGAGAAGAGAAAATACGCTTTTGAGTGTAATAAGTTCAGTGGGATAGGCAAAATATATTGGGATAATTAAGACACTCAATGCACAATATAATAGATACACAAAAAATTATTTAAAAGTAAAATTTTCATCTTTACGGTATAAATAAATGCTTAAGTAACATTTATGATAAAGTTATAAGGTTGTGATTATGGATTAATGGTTGTTGCTTCCTATAGAAGTTTGATTTACAACGTCTGTAAAAAAACTTGTATGTATGTGTGTATTCCTACTTAGTTCAAGTCCTTGTCTTCTTCAAAACTGCGTCCTTTAACTTGAATCCTAATCCTCTGACGTCATAATTTTCTATTTAAATAATTCTTTGTACGGCTCATTGTAAAACTTAACTCCCTTTTTGTTTATATACCGCTTTATCCGATTGGCTGGGTGTTTTTTCAGATTTTATCTAAGAGTTAAAAAAAAAAAAAAAAAATATATATATATGTATGTAACCCCAACCATATCCAACCTTTTCATAATTAACCATTAATTGACGAACCATAAAGAGTCCTTAGATGAATTATTTTTAGTTTACTCTAAATAAATATTTTTTGTATCCAGAGAATAAAAATTGAGAAAACTATTGTACTTTCAAGCTATCTGTATCCTTTCGTAACTCATAAAATTCAATATAAGTAATTCTCAATATAAGAAACACTACGATTACCTCAAAAGAATCGTGCTTTGATTACTTTTTCTCTTCGTGTTCAATAAACAGTTTTTGGATTGTCACAATATAAATAGTAAAACACTATTGGACTCATGTATACACATATTCATGTCTTAAACCAAAATATTTTAAATGTATCAATTCTCAACATCAATCTTCAAGAATGTATGATAGGGAGATACCTGAGTTGAATACATTTTAAAATAAAATCAACAATTTGTGCTTGACCACAATATAAATACAGAAACTACCCTAATTCCTATGTTGAGTCGAGGAATGTCTTTGCAGTGTCCGCCTCTTCTGAAAAATATCCACTCATCTTCCGGCGGCATATCTTAATATTTTTAGAACTTTATTTTCTCTTCTATTCTCTCAACTTTTAAAATAAGTCTGTACTCAAGTGTCACTTATTAAGACTTATTGTTTTCTTAGTTCTATGAATATAGTTTGTAGTAATATTTCTCGTCTATTATTACATTTATTTATTCAAATTCGTTTGTTTGTTTGTTTTTCCTCAGAAATGCTTAATATGATTTAAATGAAAAAAACAAACCTAAATACCGTAACGTCTTTCATTCCTAGTTTTAATTTAAGATTCTGACAATAAAGAAAGGAAAATTAAAAAAAAAATAATTAGAGGAAAAAGCTACATGTGAATCAGATCATTTTTTTCTCGCCAATATACATTTATGCGATTCAAAACGAGTGGTAATTTAAAGGAAAAAAAAAGTCGTGAT